>JAOXJP010107979.1:0-14194 GCA_025762735.1 Platanus orientalis | reverse complement strand
TTGAGGACGGTATTCTGGTGGTGATAATGGTTGCATATAGGAAGGGAGATTTGAAAGGTATGATTCAGATGGTGGAGTTACATAGATAGGTTGCATGGTGTGTTTTGAAGACACAAATGGAGATTTTGGTGGTGGTTTATAGGGGGAAGAAGAGTTTGTTTGTGATGATGATCCTTCTAATGACCTCAATTGACTTTGAAGATGACGTCTTTCTGCTTCTTTGGAGGCAATCTGCTGGGATGCCACTGAAAATTCTTTGACAGTAGTGGCTATTGTATACAGTTCTCTTTCTAGCTTCTGGATTCTTTGTTTGACTTCCACAATAAGTTCTTCTATTGTAGCCGGTTTTCTGTCAACTTTTTGCGTCATTTCTTCTTGGCCTTTCAGAATTTTTCTCATCACTTGATTCTGGGCCACTGCATTTTCTGCTTGCCAATTCAAGGCGGCTTCTGCAGGTGAAATTTGTCTGCTGGTACCATCAGCATTCTTGACCGAAGGAGTTTTGATTTTCCACTGATGTCTGACCCTTTGTTGTGGGTGTTCAAAATCTTCCAAAGGTGGAAATTGTTCTTGGTACTGGGACGTTTCTGGTTGGAACATAAAGCATTCTATTGGAGATGGTGTAACTAGGGGAGATGAAACAGGTTTGCAAGATTGAGGAAAGGGTTTTTGTAGCAATGACAAAGCTTTTTGGTAGTAGGGTTGTAGTGTGGATGGAGGAGGCTTTGGTCTTGAAGACGGAGGTTTTGTACCCCAATTGTCTGGTGGCAAAGCACCATTGGACAGTGTTTTCTTCTTTGGATAAAGAACATAGTAATCAAATTTTCCTGAAGGATCTCCAAGGAGGCCAACTTCAGGGTCTCCTGCTTCATATCTTTCTTGGAGAAGTTGCTGAGGAGATTTCTTTCCTTTGCGTTTCTTGGGATAGAGCTTTCTTTCTGCTTCTAGCTCTAATTCAACTTCTACTGAATCTGTTTCGCATTCATCACATGTACAATCCACGATCTGATGCCTTTTTGTTTTGACTTGGGTGAGCATTTGGACTTCCAGAGGATTCACTGGCTGTAACATGAGTTGATCCATTGTAGGAAAGGACGACGAAGAAGATGAAGATTCATCTGAATCTTTTTCTGGAATGAACCTGGTCTCAATTGATCTATCTTTTTTGCGTATAAAAAAGGGAATCTTAGACTGTACTGTTTCAGTCTTGGTGTGGATATTTTCATAGTTGCTAATCCACTTGTCAGGAAGCAATAATTGTAATTATTTTGTGGAAAGCTGTCGTGGCACATATGGACAGTGTGGTACTTTGTTGGTATCCACTTTGAGGAACAGTGCTTCTTCAGCCTTTGTAAATTCTGGAAAAGGGATATCAAAAGAGTGGTTTTGAATCCTGTAGGCTATCTGGTAATGAACAGTTGCTGCATAAGATGTAGCAATCTGTGGAGCTCCAGAGATCTGGACCTGAACCGCCAAGGCATTGAAGGCATCAGGATCATTTAGGGGTAGATTGAAGTTTGGATATAAAGTAATGAACACCGTGCTAGCATTAAGTGTGGTTTGGATGTTTCCGATAACCGCATGCTGGTACTGGGTAAATATGGTATCCAAAAGCCCTAAATGAGAAACAACTGGTAAGCCTTTTCTTCCGTGAAAGGTAAGAGCTATCTTGACAGCTCTAAAGTGAATATGGGTGTATCCTTGAGACAGCCAGGGTTGAAGGTACTCTCGTGGGAGTTCAATTGGAAAAAAGTGTTCTGCTTCATCAGTACGAACCTGGTTTTGGTTGAACTTGGATGCTTGCACATATTCTTTTACTAATGTGGGAGTAGGTTTGCCAATGAGTTTCTTGAGAGTGTGCTTAAGACCTGAGGGAGGTTTCATATACACAGAATAAGGATTTACAACAGCAAAGCTCGTGGGAGGAACTCGAGCTTCATCATGAAGGTATTCGATTTCATACAAGTATTCGAGTTTTGAGGAAGAAACAGACTTGAATGAAGAAGAAGATGAGAAAGAAGAAGGAGGACTCAAAGAAGGTCTAGGAAGTTCCATAAAAATGTTTAGAAAATATTATGAGAAAGTTGTCTTGCTCTTCTAATTAATCATTACTACTGCTACAAGTTATGCTGTCCTTAATGGTTGAAATTATTTAGAAAGGACATATTCCTATAAATGCTGATGTCTCCTTAACGGCCTTTCTTTCCTTATCATCGACCTGAAAGAGACGTTTAAGTCAACTTAATCATGGAGAGTATGAAACCAAGAGAATGGCCGAGGTCATGAGGTTGACCTCACCCCTAAGATGGGGCATTCAAGCCACGAGATTGGCCTAGGGTCGTGAAGACCAACCTAAACTCATCAGTAGAGGAACAACCTAATATACGAATCAGAGAAACAAACAAAGGCAAAGTAGGAACACCTCGTGATTACGCCAAATGAAAAAGTCAACAATTGGTCTGGGCGACCTAGCTAAGGATTGAAAGCCTGCTCATATCAAATGGCGATGGCGTGTGAAAATACGAATGTAATTGTCAAAGTATAGACAATGCCACAAATGCACCCCTCGTTTCCTGAGAAAGGTAGCTATCGAGTACCAAAAGTGTCGAAGTTACCCTTTGCCGAGTTGCAGTCCAATTTCCCTTCATCAGGTTGGACCAAACTTAAGATTGGGGGGCAACTGATAAGGATTTCAATACACTTCATTAGCTTAGCATAAAAGAAGTTCTAGCCTTCTCAACCTCGACCCACTTGGCCTTATACCAGGTCGGCTCGAACATCTCGGCCTCAGCCCACTCAACCTCATAACAGGTCAACTCAGTCCTCTCGGCCTCGGCCTCCTTTGCCTTATACAAGGTCATCTCGGCCTCGGCCCACTTAACCTCATATAAGGTTTGCTCGACATTGGCCTAACAGGATAGCTCAACCCACGGTGACACTTTAACCTGACCAATCACATAAAAAAAGTCAATAATAACTCTAAGATTTGCTCCAAGATCCGTACCAAAAATCGTGCAAAGAATCCGACTTCAAGATCCTAGCTAATGATTAAGCGCCATTCTCCTCCCAAACTAAAAATCCGTGATGAAATCCTTAACCACACAACCTTTCAACCTTATAAAAGGACATCACATGACCCTCCAAAGGTATAAAATTATTCTCTAAGGAATTCTATGTTTATTTCCGTTAAGATGCACATCTTTGATTTGAACGTTAGAGAAATTAAGGCTAGCACAACATCGGTGGCTTACCCGAGCTCTTTCTCTTATTGTGTGCGGATCTAATTGTCATGCAACCATCTAAGGAGTACCATTCCATGCATCATTAGTTTACACAATTAATAAATGGATTGTATTTGGGTTGACCCATATAGTCGTATACCCTTAACTAGACACGACACAAACACGACTTATCAACATGAATTGCCACCCCTAGTCACATGATCCATGAACCCAATATGAACCCAACACAAAATTAGTGGGTTAGGGTTACTCTCTCAAAGCAGGCTGACCCACTTAGACAAGATTAATAAATAGGTCATTTTCAGATTGACATGACACGAACCCGACCCGCCATTCCGTTTGGAACAAATGTTATGTGACCAGGTCCAAAATATTTCTTCTATATAAATTACAATCCCAAAATTGATGGGACCAGGTGTGTAAATGTGTACATTAGAAGCGTGTTTTGGTAATTTAATAAATGCATGGCAGTGTATTGTGCTTTCAGATATGCTAAAAAGCCGAAACCGGAAACCAAGAAGTTTGAAGAAGCTCCAAAGCAAAGAAACCCGCCAAATTCTGCCGGGAATTAAAAACCGGAGGGAGCGAGAAATGAGAATGAGAGAAACAACCCGCCAAAAGTAACTTCTACTGGTGTTTTTGAACTCGTCTCCCCCCAACAAATTAAGTTTAGTAACACCGCCTCTACATTTAGCATTTCTCCTCTAAATTTAAAAACTCCCGCGTACCATTACCCATTAATCATCTCTCCTCCTCCTCTCCCTTTCTGTCTCTTTTTATGCTTGCTTTCTCTGTAAACTCTCCCATTCTCTACTCTGCAACTACTATCCCATCTTTAATTCGCTTTCTTAATCTCAATCTTTTCTTGCTTTCCGCTGAAGAGAAGATGGGGAAGCAAACGAAAACAAAGAAAGCAGAGAATTTGGGGAAGGGGAAGGTCACTCCAGTCCAAGTCGCATTCATCGTCGATCGCTATCTCTCTGATAACAACTATAAACAGACTCGTTCCATCTTCAGAACCGAAGCTTCAATCCTCATTTCCAAAACCCAGGTTCGAGAGGTATGATAATCTCTCTCTCTCTCTCTATCTCTCTCTCTCTCTGGGAGATGGGCTCTTCTTCTTGATCCTTTTTTTTCCTTTTCTTCCCAGTGATTAATTTAGAATGTGTTGATTTGCAGGCGCCGAAGAGTTTGTTGAGTCTGGGGGCGATCTTGGATGAGTACATATGTTTGAAGGAGCAAAAGGTGATGTTGGATCAGGAGAAATGCCGGGTCGAGACGCTGTTGCAGGGTATGCAGAATGTGATGAACGCTTACAATTCCCCTGGAAGCATTTCCCAGCCCTCGGTTTCAGCTGCAACACCTAAATCAGTGCCTCTGGTTCCTCAATCAAATTTAAATACTGCATCCCCTGCAGGTACTACTCTGTCGCCCTTCTGTTTATACTGATAATTGTCAAAATAAAGCTGCCCAGTTTGTAAAAATTAGTGTACTTGTGGGGTGCCGATTCTGGAATTTTGTTAAATCTGATTATTGTTTGCTACACCTGAAAAGATTGTGGGCACTAATCATAGATCAAATGAGAACATGTTCAAAGGACACCCAAGCCATCCCCGAACACACACAAACCCAAAAGAACAGAACAGAAAAGTTTCTAGTTTCTAGTTCCAGGTTTTTTTCTTATCGAGTAGATCATTCACGTAACTACGTGGATTGATGATATCTTGCAATCCATTAGTTTCATTCCCTTGTGTTCTTTTGCTCGCTTGTAGGAAGTTTCTAAAATGATTGCCTGAGTATGAAAATGTTGAATTGAAATCCGCCCTGTTGCAACATATTGGGAATAACCCATGTCAAGAACTCTGCTGATTGTTTCAAGGCTTGGCTGAGTTGATTTGGATTTACTTGAATTGAGTAAGAAGTTCAAACTTTCATTTGTGAAGAATATGACTAGACAAGTATTAGACGGATCAGTTTATTAAGCAACCTGTTTGATTTAATTCCTAATCATATCAAGAATTCTGCAGAATCCAATTTGTTTTGAATATTGGGAAGAATGATTCATGTACCTGAGATTATTTGTATTAATGTTGAGTGTTAGATTGCAACTGCAACTCAACTATTAGATGCGTTATAAAGTTGCGAGAATTGGAAGATTCCCCCCCAAACTGAGAATTTTGTGTTTTGGTTTTCCATCAGCAGGCTTTGCCATGTACAAAACCCCCATCACAAATTCGGTTCCCGGGATCTCCAATAGAGTAATAAACCCCACAAATTTCTCAACACAAATTACTAACATTCAATCTACAAACAAGAGAAAGGGATCGAGGCTTGTTCCTGATCCTGCTCCAACTGCAAAGCGGCAAATGCCCAGCAAGCTGTCACCAGCTAGAGGTACATTTTCTTCAACATATGTGATAAACATGACTTAGGCCCTCTTATGTGCCTTATATGATTCACAAATTATTGAGTTTTCTTTGTTCCTTACAGGTGCCAGTATGCCCTTGCAAGAAAACAACCCAGCCAGTACTCAGAAGACAATTCATCAGGTTTCTGAGATTCAATCCTTGCCCCATAACCATCTCCCAAAGGGGTCCACAGTTCAGAGATCCTCTGTCGTGAAAAGCTTGTTCAAGCAACCTTCTCAATCCTCTCCAGCCAATTCGCCTGGTCCTAAGACCCCTCCTCAAGCATTCCCCTCTCAAAGTGATAAACCTGTTTCTCCATCAGATAGTTCTTCGCTTGTTAATTCCACTGCTGATACCCCTCAGGAGACCACACTCACAAATTGCTCTGTGGTTTCATCTGAGACAGTTAATGTGAGCCCTTTCAAACACATAGCTTATTATTCCATGGAGAGGAATCATTACATTTCTTCCTCGCCCATGAAAACAAATTCGAAGAGGCAGAGCAAAAGGGATCATGTAAAAGGGAGACTAGATTTTGATGGTTCTGATGTGCTGAATGGCTCAGAGAAACCAGTGACTGCTGATATTTCCACATCAGGATCCAATGGGGAAGCTGATTTCTTTGATATGGATTTCCCTAATTTTGATGTTTTTGGAGCAGATTTCTCCCTCTCAGAATTGTTAGTTGACATTGATCTTGATTGTGAAGGAAATGGTTTTTCTTATCAGCCAGCAGTGAATCCTTTGGACTCTATTTCACGGTACCATATTCTTTAGACATTCACTTGATTTTCTTTTGTAACCTACTTGTATTTGTTCTTTCTTTGTTATATAGTCTACTCTATTCTAATTCTTCTCAATTTTCATTTATGAATCATACCCAGGTCACCATGCAAATCAAGAGATGGGAGTTCGGAAGTGAATCAAGAATTCTCTGAACTTTCATCAACAGTAACTGAGGTTTTTTCTGAGAAAGATATGAATATACAAGGTGATGAAAGTCATCTTTTCTCATAATCAATTTCTTCTCCATTCTTAATAATCTCGTTGTATAATTTTTATTGTCCTGTTATTGATAAGCAGGTCCAGATTCTCTTACATCAGTGAAATCTATAACTAAATGCATAAGAATTTTAAGTCCTGGTAATGGCTCTTCTCATTCTCTTGTCATTATGCTTCTTTGGAGGATTTAGAAATACTGACATAGGTTCTTGGTTTTTCATAACTGCAGCTAAAAGTCGATGTTCTTTGTTGGAGCAAGAGAATCTGTGAGTTTAAGACTGACTGGTATAACAATTGAGATGACTTTGGGCTGACATGGTATCATCAGTAGTATTTGGCTACCAAAGATGTTACCTCTTAATGTACTAACCAAATGCCAAACCATTCTGTATTTGCTTTGGTCTAGTAAGACCTCTTTCATTCATACCCTCCCCTCTTCTCTCTATCTTTCTCTCTTGTATTGGTAACAAAACCTTTTCAGGCTCTGTGCAATTACAACATGCAGTGTAAGAATTCTAATAAATTCTTATTTTTTCATCAATCCAGTCAACTATTTTAAAGACTTTCCTTTGTTACATGAAATGAGCCATTATCAAATTAAAGAAATAAATACATTTAGCACATGGTATTATGAATGTACACATCCTAAAACATGGGAAGATTCCCTTTTTAATCTTCTAGTTATTTATTCAAAACATTTCTACATTTCATGCTTGAAAGGTGTAAATTTTTTTTGATACAACGCAAATGACCCAATTTCAGGTTTCTCCCAAGCTTTACTTAAATTAGAATCTTGAATATACAATGAGAATGCCATGAAATCATCCTCATAGACAAAATTAAGATCTCTTGGCTTTAGGACTTTATCATGCCAAGTACCTCTCCAACTTCTTGACTTCTATGCTCTCAATATAAAGCGGACCACGCTAATGAATCTGCTAGAAAAAATAAGAAAAATAGAAAATGGTTAGCAACCTAAACGGATTACTTAAGGTATTCATTCAAATATTTTTCCTTTTTAATTTTTTTGGTAAAGATTTTCCTTTTTAATTTGAAAAGTCAAGAAAATATCTTAAATATTACATGAACACCAGAATTGTGGTGTAATTCACGTGCAATTTGATTCGGGTTTGAGAAAATGCCCAACCCGAAACCCACTTGGATTTAAACGGACTGGGGTTAAGCAAACAGAATCAGGAAAGGGGAAAAAGGGGGCAAGGCTTCGGTGCTTATCTGTCAATTAAAAGTGTTGGTCTGTTGGAAAGTGTCTTGAGTTAAATCGTTTCAGTCATGTGTTGGAAAGTGAGTATTTTAGGGTTTTAAACCACCTTACGTGTATAGTTTCTTGGGTTTGCTATATAAAAGATTTTTTTGAGTTGCAAGAAGACTTTCATAGCTTGTGAGTTGTGTTAAGATTTTGTCTGTGAAGGTAGAAACACATTTTGTTGGAGAGTTCTTTTGAGTTTTTTTCTTTAAGGTTTTGTCTTAGGGTTTTGGGAATGTCATTATGTATTTTGCAATCTCTTTATTCTCTGTTTTAGTGGAAGTTTTTGATCGTCTTTATTGGTAGATGTAAACAATTTTGTTGAATCACATTAAACTTGTGTTGTCTAATTGTTTTTTGCAGTTTATTGTTTTTTCGTTTTATTTCACATGCATTGCATATTTGAATCCGATCCATGTTTTGTTGTTTTGTCACAACAAATTGTTATTAAAATTTAAGGTCATTGTGGGTTAGTGTTGAGGATTGCTTTCGCTTAAAGCGCAAGGTCCTTTTGAGTTATCAACCATTAGTTGTAGAAGGTTCTTTTGGTTATCTCTTATTGGTTGTCGTTGTTGTTTAGATTTGTAGGTTGAGGATCCTCTATTTTTGGATTTTGTGATGGCTATGAAGGTTTAAGGTGAAAAAATTCAATGGAAATAATGGTTTTCGCTTATAACAAGAAAGGTTGGGAGCCTTTATGTTACTCTCGGGAACATGGTTTAAGGTGGAGTAGTTGTGTCTTCTGCACTATATTCAAGTATACTTTGTACACACTCATGACATAGTCGAATGCATCATATTTGTACAAGAGATTTAATATATTTGAGCAAATGGGGTATGCTCTATGGTGAAAAGTTTGGATTTTGTGAATGGTGTGCTCATAGAAAGCAATATGGATGCGTTACTTTTGGTGATTCTGTTTTATTGTGTCCAAGCAATTAGGTTGTGGAAGACGGAGATTTGGGTGTTTAGTTGGAGTTGGAATTAGAGTATGAGACTCCTATTCCGATGGGATGCGATGGTGTTGTTTTAGACCCCATTTAGGTTTTGGAAGTTCAATATCACGGATGTGTGCCTAATTTGGACATTAGACCTCTAGTTAGAGTTGGTTTTGAAGACATGGTTGTCAATGGATTTAGTGTTGATGAATCAACAAATATGTGGACAAAGTCGGGTTTTGTGATTGATTTCAAGGGTGGTTTGGATTCGTTCAGTTTGAAAGAGAACTGATTGTGTACCCTTTGGGGTTTTGGTAGAGAAGATGATGAAGAAGTTTCGTTCAGTTTGGTTTGGTGGAATTTAAGTCAAAGTGGAGATTTATTGGAAAGTGTCTTGATTTAAATTGTTTGTCGTACGCAACATGCAAAAACCAAGAAACATCATTTCTTGGAAAGTGGGTATTTTAGGGTTTTAAATTACCTTATGTGTAGAGTTTCTTGGGTTTCTTGTAAAATGGTTTTTTAATGGGTTTTGTGAGTTGCGAGAAAACTACTACAACTTGTGAGTTGTGTCAAGACTTTGTCTATGAGAGGCAAGAACGCATTATGTTGGAGAGTTTTTTTGGGTTTTTGCTTAGGGTTTCCCCTTTGGGTTTTAACAACTTGTCATTGTGTGTCTTGTAATATCTTTGTTTTCTATTTTAATGGAAGTTCTTGATCATCTTAGCCTGTGGATATAGGTAATTTTGTCGAACCATGTTAAATATTGTGTTGTTTGATTGTTCTTTATTGTTCACAATTTTCTCATTTTGTTTCACACGTAGTGCATGTTTGAATCCGATATGTGTTTTGTTCCACTGTACTGTTTTGTCACAATAGTCTTTGAATTGAAAAATGCCCAACCATCTGACCCTTTGCCGTTAGCTTGTTTCAGAAATAAACTAATGGCTACACACTCATACAAGAACCTAAGCTTCGTATTTTTAATCTTTTTGTATTTGGGGTACTCGTTAACATTGTTTGCCGAATCCACGAGTTGATTCTTTGACTACTGAGTTGACTCCACTCTTAAACCTCTCGAGTCGAGTCATGATGTTGATTTCGAACTATACTTAACTCACTGAATCAAGCGGCTAAATTGGTAGATTCATTTGAGTCAAACCGATTCATGTGACATAGTTGAGTTTTGTAAACCTTAAAATTACCTAAAGCTAAGTTGAAACACAATAAAAAATTCTAATTTTTGTTTGGGTTTGAGGTTTCTTTTCTAAAGTCTCTAACAAATGAGTTTTCAAAGACATTCAAAATCCTAGAAGAAAGAAAGAGTAAAGAACTTAGAAGAATGAAGGGTTAAGTGGTAAAATTAGACTTTAAACTTGAACTTCAAATCGTATCTAGACCTTGAAGATTGGTTGGTATTTTGTTTTATTCTTATGTTAAACTTTGGTTTTTTAATATATTAATACTAATACTAGTACATTTACTTTAATTTGGACTTTAGAGTTTAAAATTACTCACATTACCTTGTTATGGTATTAGACTATTCGTAGTTTGCATAATTTATTTTTGGATTTTCAAGTCATGATACTACAAAATATTTATATTTATCAAGAAAATGATAAACACTTGAGCCAAAATACTATATGGAATTTTTAATACTTTTAAACATTTATTATATTTTAAAAATAAAAAGTGTCATGACTCCTTGAATTGACTCCAATGATTCCTAAGTTGAGTTGAGCCCTGAGTTATTCGAGTCGAGTAAAAAATCCGAGTTAGCAAACCTTACCCGTTAATTCCACCATAGAGTAGAGTCTAGTGAAATCATTGACAAGGCTGCCAATTTATTGGGCAAAGTAGGGCTTGCTGTTAGGAATTGGGTTCTTGAGGTCATCCATGTACTTCTTCAGCTTAATATCCAATAACTGGTAATTCACATAGGGTGCGTTTGGATTTAGGGAATTGGAAGAGTGGAAATGGAATTGGGGTACTCAAATCCATTTCCGTCGTTTATGATTGATTTTAAATCATGGAAATTGATTTAGGTCAAATCCCTAAAGAATTATGATGAAGAATTGAAACCCTAAATCAATAGACTTGAAATAACTACCCAGAGGCTATTATTTCCTATTCCTCCTTATTAAACAACATGTGACCAAAAGACCTTCACCGATGCTTTAAGTCTATTTAAATGACTAAAATGCCCTCCTCCCTCAAGCTCTTGTGAGGAGTTTTATAACATACAAAATACCCAAAATGCCCTATGTTATTTGATTAATTGATCAAAATGCCCTTGAATGGAAAATCTAGCTCATGTTAGCTATGCTTTAGGTTTATTTAAATGACTAAAATGCCTTCCTCCCTCATGCAACTATGAGGATTTTTTTAGCACACAAAGTACCCAAAATACCCTTTATTACCATATTAATTGAACAAAATACCTTTGACTGGAAAATCTAGCTCATGTTAGCTATGTTTCAGGTTTATTTAAATGACTAAAATGTCTTCCTCCCTCAATCAACTATAAGGAGTTTTCTTTAACACAAAATATCCAAAATGCCATTTGTTATTTTATTAATTGACCAAAATACCTATGAATAGAAAATCTACCTCATGTTAGCTTATTGAAAGAGTTAAAAAATATAACTAGTTTCTCTCCCGGAGTGATCTTCATAATTACATTAAAATCTTGCAAGTATTAACATAACATCTTCGTAGTGATTATTAGGGAAATGAAGGCCATATAGAAGTCTGAGCATGGTGAATACAAAGCTTTGGTGCCCAACTCATAAGACTTGGGAGTCCTTGGTGATGGGCCATAGAATCTCAATGCCACCAATCAGGCAGAGAGTGAACAAAATTAAACTAATTTGAGATTTTTAAATATTATATATCCAAATAGTGGAAATGAGATTTTTGAATTCCAATTCCGTTCATCCATTTATGCATCCAAATGGTAGAATTATAAATCCGCGGAATTCAATTATGCAGATCTCACTTCTACAAAATTGGAATTCCAAGGCCAATTCCAATTCCGTGAATCCAAATGCAGCCTTAATTGAAGTAGTAAATTTTACTCGACTTGGGTATCTGGAGGTTCTCTTGCATTAAACATAAATCCCCATACATGGGGTCCAAGGTGAAAGCAAACACTCCATTCCCTACGGAGAGCACAAATATCATAGAGCTCAAGACATGCAATAGCCCGACAGCCAGTAGGTCCAGTAGGTTGTCAGTATATGCATGCTCCCAGCTTTTCTCATATATTTGGTAAAGCATATGCTATGTTAAGGGCACATACAATTATAAATTGCATGCTATTCATGACTCTTCTCTTGACCTCTATGCTCTTTTTTTTTTTATGTAGATTGGGCAGGTTATCCTGTAATTAGGTGATCAACTATCGGGTTTTGTTCATTTTTTAGTTAAAATATTAGTTTTTTGGGGTGTAAAGAATCAACATACAGTTGCCAAATTTAGTGCTGAAGCTGAATACTGTTCCTTAGCTGTTACTGTAGCTGAAGTCACTTGGGTTACATTTATTCCTTGTGCTCTTGATATCTATCTTTATCGGCCTCCTCTTTTTTTTGGTGATAATTTAAGTGCCCTCTATATGTATGTTAATTCTATTTGTCATGCACATACGAAACATATAGAATTTGATTTGTTTGTGAGAAAGTAGCACAAGGACAAATCATTACTAAGTTTGCTCGCTCGACTGATCAATTGGGCAATATCTTTACGAAGCTTCTGCCTAAGTAGGTATTTTGTACTATTTGGTTCAAGATGGAAGTTCAGGATCCTTCTCTCCTCAGCTAGAAGGAGAGTAATGAGATAGGTTCACTGACTCTGAGAGAGAGAGAGAGAGAGAGAGAGAGAGAGAGAGAGGATTTTAAGCACTGGCCAAGATAGGATTTGATCTTGTATGACTTGTCCATATTCATTTTCTTTTATTATTTATTTCTTTCTTTGGTAAGTTTCTTTATTTGAATAGATTCCTCCTCTTGTACTCTGTTGTAACCTCTTGTAATCTTTTTTGGTTTTATGTATGTAAATAAATTAAAAGCTTTATAGGGTTCTCTCATGGTCGAGAAGAGTTTCAAGACTTTTTGTTGTATTTTAGTTTTCTTTACAGGATTCACTAACGACATTTCGTAGATATTACATTGACAAACTACTACTCATGCAGTGTCCGAAACATGGGTAAGGTGCTATTGACGGACTTAGAATCCAACTTGTATTGGCATGATTCCTCTCGGATTCCAACCCAATCCATCGTTTTGAATCACTACTATGATCTATCTAGTGATTCTATATGGAGAATAAATAAAAGGGTGGTGTATCAGCCTTAATGCGTGTCTCATGCACAACTTACAAACTTATTACGAAGTTAATCATGTGTATTACACATTATTAGTGTATTTAAATCATGAAAAAAACCCAATAAAGAGATCAAAGCCGAGTAACCAACAAAATGAGATTTGAGAAAGTTTGTCCCTTTGTGGCTCTGATTGCAACTAGATCACTGCATCAAGAGAAGTTCCCATCTAAGTTTAATATGAATCTTGAGTACTTATCTTGAGATTTTTGGGCGCTATCTAATAGTAAAAAGTGTAAAAGGGTACTAACACTCTACGGCTATGCTTGGTTGCTAGTTAAGTAATGGAAAGTAATAGAAAACAGTATGGATCTTTAAAAAATCCAAATGAAGTGGCTGTTTGGTTGAAATAAGAAAATGTTCATTGGAATATTGGCTTTTTATTTAAAGCTTTCCTAACACCTTGTTTTCCTTCATCAAAATCTGACCAATTTGGTTGGATTTTGGATTGAAATACGATGCACATTATGAAAGTAAAAAATATTTCCTTATATTTGCTTACTTTCTTACTGTATTCTAAATCAACCAAATAATTGTTGGAAAACACAATTTCACTCTACTCTACTTCACTTCACTTTACTCACTTTCATACAATTAACTTTACTTCACTTTCTCGCATTCTTCTAGCAACCAAGCATAGTTGTCTAAACTAAACTAAACTAGCAGCCTACGCTAAAATGATAGAATGATACAACTAGCACTTTGAAGCCAGCAAATGCCAATTCCCTCATTTGAATCTGATTATTCTAGAGAAGTCTTGCAGGTCCAACATTGGTTTTTATTCCTTACCCTTGGCTCTATAAAGACTTTTTCAGCTCACCAAATTCTCAAGCAATGCTGTTATAACATATACACTAGCAAATGCCCCGTGTAAACATGTGTCAATGACCAAAGAGAATTAAAAAAATAGTTATGTCCGTGTATATATATTTTACAAATTGAAATCCCATGTGTCACCAATG
>JAOXJP010107968.1:0-14194 GCA_025762735.1 Platanus orientalis | reverse complement strand
AGATAACGAAAATGGTCACTCTGGGGTATATCTTGGTTATCAATTCTAACTACTCCCTCGTTTCTACTCCTATTTTGACTAAACTTACATTTCATATATTCTGTTTTAGTCCAGCTTATCCTAAAACCATTTGATTCTAAATCATCCCTCCGTAGTTCTAACTTGGCATTTACCCCCTCTATAGTCTTATCAATCAACACAACATCATCAGCAAATAGCATACACCATGGTACTTCCTCCTGTATGCGCCTAGTCATTGAGATACAAATATGTTTTTTACAGTCAATCTTCTAACTCTACTTTTTGATGAACAGTGTTTGTACTTTTTCTGGGACTTAATATTGTTCATGTTTCTTCCATACTATGATGACTCATCTGTGCTTATACTGTTGTCGTCTTTGGATGTATAGGGGGTAAAAAAACAAAAGAAATAAGTAGGAATGCCAATTCTCACCTTTGAAACTACCAGCAACATGAATGTTTTTCTTGCCATAATGTACTCTCTTTCATGGTCATTCCAGGACTAAAGTAGAATATACTGCTGGTGGGGAATTTTTCTACACTATTGGACTGCATGTTACAGCTGAAGGATTTACATCTATTATGCCATGGATGAAAGTAAATGAGAAAAGTCTTCCTCGGTTCACAAAGGGGGATAAAATAAAAGTTGCAAAAATTGAGTTATATGAGGTAGTGCTTTGAGCTTGCAGACTTGGGGCTTGTTTTGACATTTGATTTGCTGCTTCTGTAAATTACTTAATGTTATGATGGAATATATGAAGGGGTTCAATGAATTACTGATGTTTTCTTCTAACTGCATGATTAATTTTCTTAAAATTTTAGGGGAATACTACCCCTCCAGATTACCTCAGTGAGAGTGAGCTGATTTCCCTTATGGAAAAGCATGCTATAGGCACAGATGCATCCATTTCTACACATATTAACAACATATGTGAGCGCAATTTTGTGCAGGTTGGTGATCATCTTCTATCTCTTGTCATCAATTTTCATATCAGGCTGCACCCATTTGTTTTCATTTCCGTTCATAAGTCATTATCATTGCAACATCTCTCATGTCATAAACTAGCATCTGAAGCAATTGATATGCTATTTATATGGAAGATTTGGTTACTTTCAATCTTCTTTCCATGATTTGAAGCTTGATTTTCAATTAAAGGTACAAGCTGGAAGGAGGTTGGTTCCAACGGCCCTCGGAATTACCCTTATAAGAGGATATCAATGTATTGATCCAGACCTTTGTTTGCCAGACATTCGCAGCTTCATTGAGCAGCAGATTACCCTAATTGCTAAAGGTCAAGCAGATCATTTTAATGTTGTGGATCATGTTCTGCAGCAATTTATGCGGAAGTACTCTTATTTTGTTAAGAAGGTAATGTATCTTCAGTTGGAATATGTACTAATGCATTCTCGTACTTAATTTAGGGTTTTGATAGAGGAGGATATCTCAAAGGTTTGTGTGTAGTTGTAAGTGTTCGATAGTTATCTTCCTGCCATAGTTAAGTTTGTAGTGTCTGACCTTGCTAGTATGAAAAGTATTCAAGTAATTGGACTTCATTTGTTAAATAATCTTTGCACTTCAATTGGCATGGAATTTTGTCTTGTTATTGTACATATACTATGAAATTGTATTGGGACTGTTTTGTCGGTTGCAATCTTCTTTTTTTATTTGTCAAGAAATGGTAAAATTGAAATTTTATTAAAAGGAGGGGATGAGAAATCTCCTAAAAACAAAGGGAAATATACAAAATAAGCCATACACAAAAAAGGCTACAAAAGATCCCCAAGACCCTCAAAACTTCCTATTACACCTCTCTAACCCAATTACAAATTTCCAATCCCTTGAAAGAATCCCATTTCCAATATTATCACACCCTTTACCACGCATATAGCCCAAATAATCACCCTCTTCTTGGCTCTCCTATATAACCTGTATGAAGGTTCCGAATAATTTCTAGAGGCTCAATTGTGGTGTTTAAATTACAACAATCAACATAGTGCTGCTGGCACCAGTGTATATTCTCTTTCCTTTGGCATTCAATTCAAGGCTCTCATCCTCCATCCGTAAGGAAGGTTTGCCAAGTCTAGAAGAGAAACCCAATAAATCGTAAACTTCTTTATTACCCCAAACCACACCTCCCATGCATAAGGACAGTGAACCATCAGGTGAGAGATGGATTCCCCACTTTTATAGTATGGGAGGTGAATACTTGTGATATGAAAGCTGTTTTTCCTCATATTATCCATGGTCGATATCTTCTCAACAACACTGTTCAAAGGAAGAACTACACCATTGAGGGAACCTGTCTGAACCAAATCTCTCTTCAAGGGATGCTCCTTGACTAGGAAGACTTGATATGATCATAGCAAGATTTTAGCGTGTACCTACCACCTTGGCTCAGCTTCCATTTTCTTCTGTCTTCTTGATCCATTGAGTTCTGAGTGGACTCTCATCGTTTTTTTTTTTTTTTTTTAATAGGTAAACGTTAGTGGTTAATTTATTAGTAGGTGAACACGGGTTTTGAACCCAAGTCTGTGGTACAACACCCACAAACTTTCCAACTTAGCAAGCTGGCAGGGACCTCCCAATCAAAACCTGCTCTCTTCATGAGGGGCTGCCACACTATTTCTTGTTTTTGAACCATGTAGTCTGCTACCTTTGCCCTTGGGTTAGCTGCCATCAAGAGAATCTCCAGATATACCTTCTTCAAGTAAGTGTTGCCTCACCATTTATCCTCCCAAAAGCAAGTCTTGTACCCATCTCCCACTCTGTGATTCTGCCCTTAAATAGCTGGAGATGCTGCATTCTTTTTCAATAGGCTTACCCCATGAGGGCCTTGGACTTCTCTCAAATCCCATCCATCCTAAATGCATATTTGGAAACTATCACCTTCCTCCATAAGCTTTCACTTAGATTTCTGAATAGCCATAACCACTTAGACATCAGTGCGTTGTTCATTGAAATGAGTCTTCTAAGATCCTTCCTGCCTTTATTTTTTGGACGACAAACTTTATCGCATGTCACTGAATGCTGTCCAGACTTCCTTTCCCCATCCCTCAATAGGAAAATTCTTTGTAGTTTTTCAATGTTTTGAACCGTTGACCCTAGAATTACAAACAAAAACATGATGCAAACTAGGATGCTAGCCAAAACTACTTTTTTAAGTCATTATTCTTCCTTTTGACAGGTATTGAGTTTTCCATCATGTTAACTGGTGCCTGATCCTTCCACTGGGTGTCACACTTCCCTTTTTCTAAAAGTACTCCCATATGTCACTGGATGGTCACTCCTTTCCATCCCATATTCATTGCCAACATGTCTAGATTGCTCATCTCTCTTACTGCATTCATAGTGCTCTTGGAGAAGTTTATCCTCAACTTAGACACCGCTTCAAAACA
This sequence comes from Platanus orientalis, assembly GCA_025762735.1. Taxonomy (NCBI): domain Eukaryota; kingdom Viridiplantae; phylum Streptophyta; class Magnoliopsida; order Proteales; family Platanaceae; genus Platanus; species Platanus orientalis. The sequence continues at coordinate 10,777 of JAOXJP010107968.1, read as the reverse complement.
TCTCAAAATGAACCTCAATAGTCTAACCTGTCTTTGGGAGTCACTGCCCATGATTAAGATGTCATCTACAAATTGATGAGGAGACATCCTCAGTTCGTCATCTCCTACTTGAAATCCCTCAATGAGTCCTCTATTTACTGCCCTATCAAGCATTCATCCTGGCACCTCTGCCACTAAAAGGAAAAGGTCACCCTTCCTTAAGCATCTAGAGCATTCCATTGGAGACCCATTAACTAGCATCAAGAAAGTTGTTGAGCTGTGACAAATCCTCATCCGTCTTCCCACCGAACCCTGAAACCACATTGCCCTAGTCCATAACTGAGAAAGCCTTAGTTTACATGGCATAAGCCTTCTCCATATCCAATTTAAGATCACTCAGACTTCTGATTTCAGCTATGTGTCAAAGCATTCCTTCACACACAACACCCTGTCCAAAAAATAGATTTTTCTTTCAGAAAAGCCCCTTGAGCCTTTTAGACTATTGATGGCAGCACCTCTTTCAACCTGGAAACCTAACATTTGGACATTATTTTGTAGATACTTCCCAGTTGACTCATCGGTCTAAAATCCCTGATATTCTTTGCAACTTCTTTTTAAGAATCAACGAGATAAAAGTGGCATTGCTTCCTCTATCCAAGAAGCTCCTCCCAATGAAGTCTTGAATGACAATCATCATATCTCCCTTAATCAGTTCGTGACACTTTTGATAAAATATAATTAGGAACCCATCTGGCCCTGCAGCCCTATTTACTTCAAGTTGCCAAGCCGCTTTTTTAATCTCCCCCTACCCCAAAGGGTGATCTAACTAGTTTGCTTGGAACTTGGATATTCAAGGCATCTGGCATCTGCAATGTATCAAATGTCAGCGTATCAAACGTCAGCCTGGATGGCCACGACTTTGAGTAGAGATCCCTATGGAAGTCCACTTTTGCTTTGATTCCTTTTCTTTTCTATCATATTTAGCTGCTACCTTTAGCCTCTTTAAGTCATTTATTCTTCTGATGCAGCTCACCATTTTATGGAAGAATGTATTATTGTCTTCTTCAACCATTGAACCCACAATTTTTTTGCTTTCACAATACCTCTTCCATAGCTAGTATGCTACCATATTCTTTCTTTAACCCCCTGTCTCCTTTCCCTGAAAGCCCTACGTCCTCTTCTTGATTATCCCACCTCTTGATTGCTTCCAATGCCACTTCCTTTAGTCTCTCAATCTTCCCCAACACTTCATTGTTCCACACCTCTTCAGTCTTCTTCAGAAACCTGAGCTTGAGTATAAATCTCCACCACTAGGTCCATAAAACCTGGATGCATGGTCCACATTATCTAGAAATGGAATGGCTTTGGCTTTAAACTGATATCCTCACCTTTGAGAAGGGATGGGATCATATCCGTTCATGGTCTTGACAAAGACTATACTCTTACTAGAGAGAAGTATTCCTCCCAATCCTTGGACATTAAGAATTGGTCCAGCTTACTTAATGTAGGGTCTACCTAAAAATTTGACCACCCTTGTGCGTGAAATAGGAAGGTCCAACAACCTATTATGACCGACAAAATCTCCAAAAAAGCTCATTCCTCTTCTGTGATGGTTCCCCTATATGTGTCCTTTACAAAATCACCTCTTTGAAATCCCCCCACACCTGGGAAGCTCCAACATGAACATATATGCTCTAGTTCATCCAAGAAAGACTCCATCCTAGTCCCTTTCATAAAACCATACACCCAGCTCCACCTATCACTGCTCCTCCCCACTTCCTTTAAAGTTGCCACCGAAGGGGTGGAAAAGGAAGCTGCTGTGGAGTCAATCTCATCTGGGCAATTCAGTCCTAGAGGTTAGAATTACCCCTGTTGTTCCCATTGAGGGAACCAAAAGCCAACCGGTTTCCCTAAACTTGCAAATCTCTTTAATAGTTTCATTTGATGGGGTTCTGCCGTTGACATCTTTGATTCCCCCTGCACAACCACTTCTTCCCCACTTCTTCTGATCATATCTTTCACCATCCTTATATCTCTGTTGCCCAGACCCCTCATTCCATGCCAACTGCTCAGCCTCTTGTGCTTCCACTCTGATCCCCAACACTGTTTTCTTCTCCCTTTCTCGTATGTTAATCCCCACCAAAGATTCTTTCTTTGACTCATTTCCTTGCCCTTCTTTGCCCCTGTTCAGAATTTTTTTTTTCCAGATGTTCTTTAGTCTTAGTTGATCAGATATGGATTCTGTTTACTTAAAGTATCTTGCTGCCTTGTTGTTTTATTTTTCCAACTCACATTCATTTTCCTTCAAGACACATTTCCATTCTTTGTTGCAGATTGAAAACATGGATGCATTATTTGAAGCACAGTTCTCACCATTAGCAGATTCAGGACGTTTACTTAGCAAATGTGGGAAATGTGTCAGGTACATGAAATACATCTCCAGCCAACCATCACGTCTGTATTGTGGCACATGCGAGGAAGTCTATTACCTTCCTCAGAATTGCACCATTAAGGTAATCTAATTTACCCATATAAATAAATACTATATTATACTTCTGTAAGTTTGTGGGTGCATCTGTGTTAGCCAGATACATCAAGAATAAGGTTTGAGAATACCAGTTGTTAATATTGAAGGACCCAACATGAAAACGGAAGTCATGTAGTAGTTTCCGGGTAATATATCCATGTGTTTCTATGATTGTTTGTCACCACAAAAAAATTGTCCTTGTTTCTTTTGCTTTTCATATTCTCATGTTCTTTTGTGCTGCATCCATTTAGTTGATATAACTATGTTCTCTTTTTCTGTCATTTTATTTTGGCTGGACTGGTTAAGGACGAGGTTGTTTTGGTGCTTGTGTGAGCAACTACCATCTTTTGTATATCATTCTTCCCTGCTTTTATCTTTGCCGTTTTAGCTTTGTATTTTGTAAGATTGTGTCTTGGTAGGAACAACTGCTTTAGCTACTTTGGATTCTATTCCAACTAAGTGATCCATTAGGTCACATTCTAAAGAAAGCCGGCTAAAGTTGGGATCTCAAAACGCCAGAAGATTTATAAATTTTGATCAGTGTAAAATTTATACACAGTACATGGGTTTCCATATATTGCAATTGTACATGATATTCAAACAGGAAACATTGAGTTGATGCTTAGAACTGGTAGAAGTTCCTGAGATCACTGGGATAAAGGTATAATTAACAGAGTCCACTTGTAGAAGTGCATTTAGGAATATGCAGAGGGCTTTTGGTCATCAGGTAGAGTAGTAACATGATTTTTCTGCCTGAGAACTGTTCTAGCTAATCAAATTAGAATGCGATATAATGCTACCGATAAAAAAATTGTATGAGAATTATCTCTGCATTCATGTATAGTTTCAAAAGTTTAGGTTATTTTCCCAGTGAACAATGGTTCAGTAACTTGGAGTAAAATACTTAAAATAAGTAGTGGGAGCATCTTGGTGCATTTCCTTCATAATACATCCTTTTCAGTTTAAAAATATATATTTTACTCATCTTTCTCATGGTCAATTTTCTAATGAACCAAGCTATTGTTTACGTAGCTGTACAAGGAACTTGTATGCCCTCTGGACAGCTTTGAGCTATTACTCTTCTCCATGGCCGGCCCAGAAGGAAAATCATTCCCGTTCTGTCCCTACTGCTACAACAGCCCCCCATTTGAAGGTATTGACACACTCTTCAGTGCCTCTAAGCAAGGCAGCTCAGGAAAGTTGGGAAAGGGAGCTGGCATGCCCTGCTCTCTCTGCCCACATCCCACATGCCAGCATTCTATGATAGCCCAAGGAGTGTGTGCCTGCCCTGAGTGCAATGGTACACTTGTTCTTGATCCAGTGAGCTCTCCAAAGTGGAGGCTTTATTGCAACATGTGCGACTGCCTTGTCTTCCTCCCCCAGGGTGCCCACCGGATCTCAACAACACGTGAACGGTGTCCCGAGTGTGACTCTACAATCATAGAAGTGGATTTCAATAAGAAAACAACACCTCTGAGTGATGGAGCTACTTTGCATGTTGGGTGCATTCTGTGTGATGAGCTGCTGCATTCTCTTGTGGAGGTAAAGCATGGAAAGTCATTCTTCAAACGCATGGGAGGGAGAGGTAGAGGAAGGGGAAGAGGGAGAGGAGGCAGCAGGGGGAGAGGACGGACTGGTGGAAAATGGGAGGACCCCAAAATGAGCTTTCGAGATTTCTAAAACCTGGGTAGGGCTTTTTTCGAGGTAAACATCTTCAGATCATAATGATAACTTTTTTTTTTGTTGTTATATTTGTTCAGTCCTTTTATGGTATGATTTCTAAGCCACTGGAACTACTTGTTCTCTTGCAGTAGGGGTTGGGCTTTAACCGTTCTTGATTTGTTCAGTCTCTTTTTATGGTATGATTTATAAGCCACTTAAGTAATTATTCTCTTGCTATGCTACTGTACGGTTTTGCTGAAGTAATTATTCTCCATGAAAGCCAATCTTTGGACTGGAATAGCAGAACACAAAATTAGATTGGGGAGATGTGTTTTGTGCAATAAGTATCAGGGTTGAGATGCTTGTTTGAATTTGTTGGGCCTAAGCTCTGGCTCAAACAATCATGGCAATGAGCATTAGACTGGAATAGCAGAGACCAAGATTAGCTCAAGAAGCATTGAGTGCAATTAGTTGAGATCAAGGCTGTGATATTTATCTGAATATGTTGGATCTGAGGTCTAGCTCAAACTATCATGGCTGCAGATGGTTCGTGCATGGTCTAATCTCAGATCTTATTTGCATATTGTAGATTAATCTTAATCTTGGTTACATTTGAGCTGTGTACTGAATCTCAGAAGAGTAGAATGGAACTGGCTTTGTTTTCCATGGGGAAATGTAGAGCTAAGCCATTAGAGATTTTCCTCTTGGAAGAAACATAGATTGTCAGTGGTATGCCCACTCTTATATACATGTAATGTTTTTTCGTCTGTGAAATCTTCTTGTCTACATGATGGGGACCGAATGTTGAAGATGATTGGATTGGACCCTCTTAGCATTTGAACAATAGAACCATAAAGAAGTAAAAAAATTTCGATTTTGGCTTTTCAGATAGACTGGCCCCCTCTGTTAAACTGGTTATTATACTGCCGTCTCCCCTATTTTTTTTTTTTTGGGTAAATACATCTCCCCTATTTAATTGCTAAATTTTTACAGCCTTGTATGGAGAATCGATGTTTCTGACTGACATGCAAAAATCAAGACCTTCAGTAATCAAGGTCATAATAATCATTCATTGAACTTCAGGGATTTATTCAATGGACCCCGCATGTGAGGGACACTTAATGTAGGATTGGAATGAACTGAAGGCCAATTGAGACCGTTTAATAGTGCTTTTACATCAGGGGCCCTCACGTGAGGTTGGTAGATTGGAATCAACTTAACATCCACACCCATCTTGAGTGTATGGGTGTAGGAGGGAGCTCTTTATAATGTCATATTAGAATCACCCTTACCCTGGCTTCCATTGGCATGAGTACCATTGATACCAATCCGACGGACAGAGTATTCCTTCCCCTCACATTGAGGCTGAACTGTGATTTCTAATGTAAAATGCAGTGTATATGGCAATATTAAGGTCATTAAAAGAATATAATAATTTCAAAAAAAGAAAAAAAGAAAAAGATCAGATTGGAATTTGGAAGTCGTCAGTAGGGGATCTAGTTTATATTTTATATATTTTCTCAAGATTGAGAAGATCTGAATCATAGGACCTTGGAATATTGTGCAATTATATTATGCTATTTGTCAATTATTGATGTTGTCATGGTTTGGATATTTTCTTTTAAATATTTCATAAGTCTGTATTCCTTTAAACAAATGCAATTCTGTTAACCAAAAAAACAAATTGTTTCACCTTAGTTACACCTTGATTTTTGAATGAACCAATCTCATTTACTCTTGGCAAACACGTCTGTCCCCGTTGATTCTCTGGTAACTCCAACTTCCAACCCTTGAGGGTTGGCTTCAACATCAAAGGCCGTTCTCCGTCGTCGCTTAACGATTTCCGGCTAGTTTTATGATAAATGTGCTCTAATACCATGAGAAATGCTTTCTCTACATTAGTAGCATCCAAAGCCGAAGTCTCCAAAAACATCAACCCTTCCCTTTCTGCAAACTCCCTTCCAGACTCAGTCTGCACAGACCTCAGTCCATGAAGGTCGGACTTGTTCCCCACAAGTATGATTACTACATTTGGGCCGGCATAGTGCTGGAGGTCATGGAGCCATCGTGGAACTTGCTCGAAAGATGGCCGACTAGTTATGTCATAGACTAGTAGAGCTCCAAGTGCACCACGATAGTATGTGGTAGTGATTGATCAGTACCGCTCCTGGCCAACAGTGTCCCAAATCTGAGCCTTGATGAGCTTCTGGTCAATGAGGATGGTTTTTGTTTGGAACTCTACTCCCACTGTAGCCCTGCAGTCTGCTGAATTCGTTCTTGGAAAATCTTGACAATAGCTGGGTCTTTCCTCCCGCTGAGTCCCCAATCACCAGCAGCTTGAACGCGTAATCCATTACACTAAAACACCGAAAAAATATCTGTCTTCTGCTAATGTAGGTCACATGACACTATATATGAATAAATGTGTGGCTAAGGTTTGTGATTTTTTTTCTTTCTTTTTCTTTTAACACTTGGATATTAATATTTTGTGAAAGGATATGGTGTTTGGTACTGGGAGATTAATGGTGCCTCTGCATTCGGATCGTACACAAGACAATTGGACCATTCAGTTTGTTGCGAACCACCACTCCATCTACCAAAATAACTTTCACCAGTGACTCGTGGCCATACAGAAGAGGCCACAAAGGATCCGCATTCGTGGATTGCAGAGGATCCCGGCTGGCGTTAAAATATAAAGAGGCCTGAGAGCCATGTTGGTATTCAAAAACTTATATAGAGGCCTAAAACCCAGTCTGTATCTAGTCCCATTCAACATAAGAGGTTCATTTAGAACTGGAACCCAGTTATGGCTAGTACTACTACAATAACCACAATATAAGAGGTTCATTTAGAACTGAAAATCATGCAATTTTTTGATGACTGGGCCCCCCCGACAGGAAAAATCGGCAATTTTTGTCCGGCCCAGACCAAAGGCTTCTAACAGTTGATGAAACCATCAATCAGTGGACTTGGATGTTTGTTCTAATATTAATAGGCCCATGGTTCTTAATGGGGCTGGGTTCAACTGTACGTTTTTTTTCATGAATTGTTGGATGTGAACCTTAGATGTCAACCAAGACCCTATTTAAGGGAATCCTCTCTTAATCCTTAGAGCCAAACAACCCCGAAACGTGTAGATGATCCTGACAAGCTATACAAGGGAGCCTCATACCTCATATTCCTTTCAGATGACCCATCACTACTAAGGATCCTTTACTGCTTAAGCAGTAAGGAAATCCCTACTGGTCTTAATCACAATGAGAAAAAGCATCATGAGGGTATTTTGATAGCTATACCATTTATGTATAATTTTTAAATATAACCCATTATCCAAAATTTATTTTTTTACTAAAAACTTGATAAAAGGGGTAATCCAGATTTTCCTTTTGCTTAATCTGTGAAGTTTAACTCTCAATGACAGAACAATGTCAGTTTGATAAGTGCAAGACGCAAAACAGCTGACCAAGGAGTTTGAATCATTAAGTACAACCAAAAACAGAGTATGAATCATTTACAGGTACCATTACAAAACGAAATAAATGTTTTATCCAGGATTTGGTGTTCAGGAAACCAGGGGACGTCATATAGAATAAAACAGAAATGATGTGTTGTCCAGGATTTGGAGTCTAGGATGGTGTCCAAGACACCGGGGGATGTCATATAGGATAAAATGCATCACCCGCCCACCCGTTTTATTCCATATGGTGTCCCTTGGTGTCTTGGACACCATCTGAACACCAAATCATGGACAGAACATCCTTTCCCAGAATAAAATTGTGCGAGTTAGAAGAAATTTCAAATTTCTGCCCATTTTATTTCAGGAGTGGATTTCCAGTTTAGGATAGTGTATAGGGCACCAGATGAAGTTATTTAGAATAAAATGGGTGGGAATATGAAATTTCATCTAACCTCCACTCATTTTATTCCATATTAAATCACCTGGTGTTTTAGACACCAAATCCTGGACAGATCATTTATTTTGTTTTATTCCATATGACAGTCCACTGGTGTTCTGGACAACCAAACCCTGGACAAAACATTTGCTCCCAAAACCAAAAAGGACATTCTGTCCAGGATCTGGTGACCAGGACATCAGGGGTTGTCGTATGGAATAAAATGGGTAGGTGATGCATTTTTTGAATATGGAATATGCATTTTATTCCATATGATGGTCCCTTGTGTCCTGGACACCCCCCTAGACACCAAATCATGGACAGAACATCCTTTTCCAAATGATATATATGACATGATGCTTGACAAGGGTGTCTTGGTAACTAAACAAGCAGTAATGGGAGTGCTTAGTAAATACATTGTAGATTAGTACCCCTTTATTTTACCAAAATACCCTTTATCTGGCGTTATCACAAATTTGTACTGATATAGTATCTCTCCAATCTGACCGGAGATAATTCAACTCTTGACCAAGAGAATCGATTTGCATTTTTTTTTTTTGTCCCTTTCTCTTCCAATTGTGGTCCTTGCTCTCTGCAACTAAGAGAGGTTACAGACTGCTAAGATAAAAGCGATGGCTATGACTAACTGGAAAGAAACGATGACAACAACCACAAGGGAAAGAGGTGACAGTGTTTCCTTGCCTTCCCTTTTCTCCTGGGTTTTGTTTTCTTCTTATTCCCTTCTTGATCTCTGCAGCAGTCTTGGACAGAGATGACAGTGACTATATAAGTGACGAATGACAGTGAAATGAGGCTACTAGCAAACTCGTGGGGGCCTAACGGTAGAATTAAACTCATTCATAGGAAATGGCTGGTCTTCTTAGTTGTTGTAGTTCAGTAAATGAGAGTTGAATACCCAACAAAAATTGCAATATGTTTATCCATATCGTAAAACTTTGACGGGCTTAGCAAAGCAAGCCGCGATATGGTGAATACATGCGAACACCGAGAAAAACAAAGGCCACGAAAAAAACGATTTGGAGACGAAGGGAAAGAGTTTTGAGATATTTTAATCTCTTGGGCAGTGTGCCTGTTTTCTTGGGACAGGCACCAGCCTCCATAACCCAAACAATCACATATTTTTGCAGGACCCTGACTATTCTTTAGCTTACCTTTTTTTGTGAAAGACCTTGAAACCATAAGCACCTATATGCTATCATATCATCATCCATTTTTAGCAACTCCACCTACCCGTTAGTCATTGGTCTTCGCAACTTATCCAAATGGTGAAACCTCAACACTGTAAATCTGTCACGAGCTAGGAACAATGCACGATGATTTGACTACCTTGAAACCCGTATTGCGAAGACCCAAGGGATATTTGTATCGTGAAAAGGCCTCCTTACAATGACACATGTCATTGCGAAGAACGAGAAAAAAATCCCAAGCTCTTTCTCTATATAAAGAGAGGAGCTTAAGTATGGAAATGTGTGTGAAAATCTTAGAGTCCAAGTATTACTAGAATGAAGAGCTAATTTAAGAATAGGAAAAAGAAGAAGACATTAGCCTTGTGTTCCCAAAGTTCTACTCTGAAGGAGGAGACTTGTATCATCCTCTTTAGCATTCTTTCTTCTCTAATTCTCTTTCTATATTCCTTAAGAAGTTTTTGGAACTCAACCCTCTTATTTGAGAAGAGTGTGCTAGAGAACTTAAAGTAATGCATTCATTTGAATCAACCCGCTTCTAGAAAGGGGAAGTTCGGTTCTTGAAAGAGCACCCCCTTGAAAGTTGAAAATCTCTTTAAGAGGAAAACCATTCTCATTATGAGGCTAATACTTGTTGATGTGTTCATAAAAGTGTTATGTTGTCCGGATTTTGTTAAAATCTAGGAGTTGTTAAAACTAACATCTAAAACCATGGATTTTGAGAAATGACAAAGTTTATTCGTCTTATGGGAGAGTGCGACTTAATGGCAAGACAAGTCTTCTACTTAGGAGAGATTGTATCCCAGAGTTAGCTTGACCGTATCCTGTATACTTCATGGGAGGTTTCGACTATCTATAAGAAATGTGATAACGACACCTTCTCTGCCTTGGATGTTTAACAATGGAATACTAAGTTAAAGAACTACAGAAAACTTGGTTGCTTGTTTCGTCAACTTCAGGTGAATCGCAAAGGGACCTGATTCGTGAAGGCACTGTCATCATGAAGGCATCAACTTTGCAAAGTATTACCATGAAGGCACTAGTATCACAAAGGATTGAGATTAGTGAGCCATTTGTCATAGTCAAGAGTTGAAGGTGAATTGCAGACCATCATTCACCACAAAGAACCTACTATGCGAAGGACTGTTCTGTGAAGGGCTCCCACTGCAAGTATACCACCATCGTGAACCAACCTCCTTCATGATCCATCTACTACTATAGGCATTCAATCATTGTGAAGGGTGCACTCATTAATGTGGACATCGGGGTTCGGCGGGAGGGGGGTTTGGCTTCCCCCACTCGTCCGTGGTTTCTAGGCCCACTCTTCAATGCTCGATGTTGGTGTGTGAAAGATCGTTAACCCTTTTATGAGAGGGTTAGGCTTTTCTGGGAGTCGCCACTAACTCAGGGTTAACCGATGGAGTTGGACATCGATTCTCCTCTTTGGGGGAAGAGGAGAAGTCTAGACCCATAGGTCTAGGGGTTTAACTTCTAATACTGGTCAACATTCT
>JAOXJP010107957.1:0-14194 GCA_025762735.1 Platanus orientalis | reverse complement strand
ACAACCGTCCCCCCTTTGGCCAACTCCCCTCCCTTCTTGAACCTTCCTCCCACCACCTCACCATCCCTCCCCTCCACCCATTCTCCTAATGACACAAGCCCTTGTGTCATCCCCCATGGCCCCCTATGCCTTGATCCCACCTATAAATACCCCCCCAATTCGTCCAAGGAGGGGACAGGGTGAGAATTCTGAGGAAAAATCCCCAAGAAATAAAGAGAGAAAAGAAAAGAGAGAAGAGGAAGAGAAAGAGAAGAAAAACTCAGGGCAGGTTGGTCCCCTCCCTTTTTCCTTCATGTTTAGACCCTCTATGTTGTAAGGGACCCATCCGATCCCGGACAAGTAACCCCTATGGTGGGACATAGGGGAGACAAGCCTATCTCCCTTTTCAGCTTTATTCTTTGAACAACCTATAGTGCAATGGCCATAAGTCCCTCCATACTTGGAGTTTGGAGCTAAAAGTTTAGTTAATAGTTATTGTCATAGTTAATTATCATCCCACCAAATTTAAGCTGTAGATGACACCATTTGACCCCTAAAGTGGACCCCATGTGTTCACTATGCAAACATGTTCTGCATAGCACAACCTAAGTAGTGGTTAATTCCAGAATTTTCATTCTTAGCCTATGTGCAATTTTTATGAAATTATTTTTGTATTTGGTATATATATAATTTATACATCTTCATTAATTTTTATACTTCATTTTATTGTAGTTTAAGTATTTTACTACAATTTTTACTTAATTATTTTTCTGTTGCCTTCATTTTATTTTCAGTCTAGTCATTCATCTTGTTTGCTAAATAAATTTCTGTGTATTTACTGTTTTACTCTCAAATTTATACAGTAGATTCATGACTCCCTATTCTTGTTCTCCACCAAATTTGGGCCCAACCCCATTGGTATACCCCCCGAAATGGGTCCCATAATCCATTGATTTTGCACATGACTGCGTAAAATTTTTCATGATCTACAAACTTTAAAAACTCATAACATGGTCTACACCCATCCAATGAGGTTGTAAATTTACAGAGAGTTCACTAAGGTATAAACCCAACTCTCTGCAAAATTCTAGGTACATTGGATTCTTTTTTATACTACAAAACCTTAAAAAATAGGTTGTTGATTTCTAGTCCAAAATCAGGTGTATAGCCTAATTTCAAGCATACATCACCGTGGCTCGTTACACCTTGTTAGAAATATATCTCTTTCATCTTTTCAAAGAGACCAACCACACTCGATTCCGAGTTTTGTGGAGAGAGATATATCTATTTGAGTGTGGATTATTCAACATATGCCTGAACTTTAATCTTATTAAAGTTCAGGCATATGCACACAATAGTTCAGACGTACAAACATTACATCACACATGCTCATTATATCATTTTGGAAAGATCTCTCTTAGCTTCCCAAAGACTAACCACACTCAATTCTGAGTTTTGTGAATAAAGATATGCTCATTTGAGTGTGGACTGTCCAGAGTATGCCAGAATTTTAATCTATTTAAAATTCAAGCATACACACTAAGTTCAGGTGTACAACCTATTTCAGGCATATAAATAGTATATAACCCCTTCTTATTATACCTTGTTGAAAATTTCTTTCTCTTAGCTTTTTAAAGAGACCAACCACACTCGATTCCGAATTTTATGGAGAGAGATATGTCCATTTGAGTGCAAGTTGTCTAGTGTATACGTGAATCTTAATACTGTTAAATATCAGGTGTATATGGAGCTCAAGCGTACAGCCTGAGATTAAGCGTCTTAACTTGAAAATCCTTTTTTTAAGTCCTTATGTACCCCATGGCATATAAAGACCCACGGACCCTTGGAAACCCTTAAGGAAAGATTTCCAAACTCTTAATTTTACTAAAACAGCCAAGTGGGGTCCATCTGTGACAGTACTCCTGAACTCATATCACTATGAAAGATCAAGCATATTTAAAGGTCATGTGTATATATAAAGATTAAGCATACTGATTAGAAAATTCCAACTTTACCCTTTTTAATAAATCAAAACATAGGAATGAAGCCCTATATATCCAGAACCATAGAAAACCCATGTTCCAACTTCCAGAATCCTTATCTAGCCTTTATACATAAACTAGACCCAGTATCAAGCATTTAAGTATCCAACACCTGAGTTTTACCTCGGAGACAACACTGATATTATGTCTATAACATCAGCACATCTGACTATGTAACCCGACCCAATCACTACTATTAAGTCATTATGTAATTTGTCAATTTCATTCTAAGTCTAGGTGATAGGCTATGAGTGTTATGTATAATGAGTGAACCTATGAGTGTCTAGTGTGGAGACCATCACCATGACAAGAAAGAGGTTCAAGTGCTACAAGCTAAGGCATATCAAGCAAAGAACCCAAGAAGAGCCAAGGGTAGTGCTAGGAGTCTTGTAAGTGTCCTATGTGAGCTTACAAGTTCGAATCATGAAGCCAAGAAGGACTAAAGACCAAGGAAGGGCACCGGTAAGAGACACTCCAAGGAAGGTATACATCATGCATGACATATCATATTATGTGCTTAAGAGGAACTTTAGACATGGTTTAGGGTGCCCTATGTTGCCCCAAAGGAATGCCCAAAAGACTTCTCAAAAGGATGCCCAAGAAGCACTGGTTACTATGTAGAACACATAAGTCAAATAGATTGCACTTTTCGCAATCGATTTTGTCAAATCGATTACGAAAAGCTCAATCGATTTCGAGGCAAGGTTTGAGCACATTTTCTCTCAGCCGAGGGCCAAACTCATAGACCCAAACTGATTTATGATAGAGTTTTAGGATTTTGTCCCAAACCCAAATCGATTTTAAAAAGCCAAATCGATTTGGCCTAAAACTGGGTTGCCAAATCGATTTTGCCTTCTAAAACTGATTTGGAACCCAAACTGATTTCAAAAAGCCAAATTGGTTTGGAGGGCATTTTTAGAAAAATTTTGACACGAAATCTTAAGAGCGAATTTTAAAATTTGTACCTCATTTTGGTTCATCTAAAGGCCCAAAATGCCTCTCTGTTTGCCATATGCCTATCCTAAGGCCATGGGTACTCCTCCCAACCATAAAAGGCAACTTTTCCCTTTTAAACCTAATGAGATTGAAAGAATTCAAGGGATTTAGAAGAGGGTTTTCAAGGGTATTAGCAAAGGAAAAAAAAAGGATTTTTGAGCAAGAAGAAGAGCTCTACAAGGTCCACTCTGTCTACATTTTTATTCAAGCTTCCAAGATTCCAAAGGAGAAGAAGAGAGTTACTATCTCTCTCTTGTGGCCACAAAGGAGGGTTCCTTTGCAAGAGAAGAAATGAGGAAGATCAAGGATTTTGCTCCTACATCTCCAAGCGTACAAACTCCCAACCTAAAATGTTAAGGTAAAGCCTTTACTTATATTTTGGAGTTTGTTTACATTGTAGGTAGTTTGTGGTTAGCTTTTGCTTATTGTATATCTATACCACTACTCTACATGTGAATCCTTGGAAAACCATTCCAAGAGATAAAACCCTTATGAGCCTCATTTATATTTTCCTATTCTAGAGGTCATACTTAGTTGTGTGATTTACTTGTATACTTGTCTTCATTAGAGGCATTCACACACTTCCTTGGTATAGAGTAGAGACCATACACTTTGTATATTTAGCTAGTTAAGAGTCATTCTCTACATTAGGACATTGGTTCCCTTACTTGAGATATTGCCCTTCTTGTGCTTCAATTATATTTGCCTACATAGAGGCTTTTATTGTTGTGTAATTTTATATGTTTACTTGCCTTCTCTAGAGGCACTCACACACACTCCCTTGTACGGATGTAGAGACTATTCTGTTGGTTTATTTGGCTAGTGAGAGCCACTCTCTACATTGGGATTTAGTTTCCCTTGGTGACCATATTGGCATATTTGGATATTGAGAGCCACTACTTACATAGAGAGATTGATTCTTTTAGTTGACCACATTGATATATTTGGCTAGTTTGAGAGCCATATTGTACTGGGACCTTGTTCCCTTATTTAGACCATATTTATCATATTCGGTTATTGAGAGCCATATTGGTAGTTTACCATTGATCTCTTGAGTCAACAGTCGGAGACACCGTGTGACGAATTGAGTCAAAGTGTTTGACCAAATGATACTTTATGTGATTCTTGCCTTCTTGTAATTATTAGTTTATGTCATATAAAGACATGAACGAGGTATGGTTTTACTAATACCTATGCAAGATGATAAGAATCTCATTAAAAATGAAACATGAGTGCTTACCTTGCTAATTATGACAATATCTTCTAATTCAAGTAGAAGAGATCAACTCTAGATGTTTCTAATAGTGCGCATAAAGGTGGTGTGAACAGGACAAGTGCTAGAAACAAAATAAATAAAATACAACAAGTACAAGTGGAAAGTATTTCAATTGTAGTAAGTTTTGTACTGACGGAAAATGTGTCACATGTATGTAGCTTCTTATCCGCAATGCAATTCTTAGTAACTCACAAATCTCTACTCCATCAGCAAGCTTTGGTCTTAGAGCTACCCTTGGAACCACAGCCGGGCCCAATCCATTCCGTCCATTTCTTATAACCCATCTATCCCACTCCACTAGATACTCTTCACTACCATCAACGACCTGCCATCCAATCGCCACCTCCAATGCCAAGACTCCAAAACTGTACACATCATCCTTTGTCATGGCTTGCCATATCTGCCCGCACTATGGCACTATAGGATTCGTATCCTCTGCGACAATGAATAAATGAGGTGGGATAAGCCGCGAATGGGGAAGCGCCATGTGGTTTTGAGCTGGGTCAAGGAAACAGACAGAGAAAGAAGTTGTCGACCCTCTCCTAAATTGTTAATAATATTTTATTAAATCTAATTATAAATAGGCCCACCCCCAACCATCTCCACTATCATCAAACTCATGTGGCTGTCTCCATCGCCTACCATCCTTGCTAGTCCGAGATCCATCACACGTGCCTTCCTCTCCTTAGCTAGAAACACATTACTAGCCTTCACATCCCTATGTACAATAGCAGGGTAACAATCATGGGGTAGAAATATAAACACACTTGCCATGTCAACTGCCACATTGACACGCCTTTTGCCACATCAGTGTAGAAAATGATATTTTTTTGGGTTGGGGGAGGAGTGGGGTAAAAAGAAATAATAAAAAGAAATGCCAAAGTTTATAAGAGCAAAATTTCTTATTTCTTTAAGATATTAAATGATGAATTTGCTAATAACACTGTAGCACATAAAATGTGTACCTACATAGATATGTGTAAGAAATATTAAGCATGAACTATATAAATAAATCCATGAACTTATTAACACCTTTAAGCCCTTCATCCAAGCCTTGATCACATTTTTTTTTGGTAAAGAATCCTTAATCACAATTAAAGAGATAAAGAAGATTCATAATCACAATCACCATCTTTTTTGGAAATCTTGATTAACATGGCTAGAACCTCCTTCATATTTGGTGATGATATCCTCTGGGATGCCCCCTTTGTGCGACGCCCCGTGAGGCAAGACACAAGTGTGGCAGCAGAGACATAGTTCATCTGTGAAGAAGAAAGGATTCCACATTTTTGTTCAATTATTTCACCCCTCACTCCAAAAGGAGCTCTAATCAACAAGGCTTAGTATAAGATTAGGAAGGCAAGACATCTTTTTCTCATGGAAATCCCCAAACCGTCTACCTCATCTACTTCTTTTCCCTCTCTAGCTAGACCACCTTCTTTCAAAACCACAGCAGCATCCAAATTAGATTATCTCTACGAGATTGAATATCTCCCTGAAGATTCCAAAGTTTCCCCCTCCCAATTCCCCATTATTAACCCCTACAATGTTTACTGCAAACCCCAACCTTCCTTCAAAAAGAAGATCAGAAAACTTGTAGGAGCAGATCACCCCAATCCCATCAAAGAATATGTCCAAGCTTCAAAATTTTCAGAGCATCCCATTTTTGCATACGAAAGAGAACAGTTTCTGCCTATTGATCTTCCTACAGATCTTCTTCCCCAATGGATCCGCGAAGGGTACTCTCATATCCATATCGGAGCTATTAAGCTAGCCCTCACATTTCATGGCAGAAAGGGACTCCCTGTTGTCTCTAACCTGGCAGTCCTGGATACAAGGTTTCACTTGTATCCCCATGCTACATTAGGCACAATCTCATCCACCCTCAATGCAGGCACAACATTTGTTGCATTGGTTCCAAACTACAACATCTCCTTGCAAGACCCTCATGCTTTAGATTGCCTAAAGGTTCAAGTTCAAATTTCGGGAACCCCACAGGTTGCCGCAGCAGTCATGGCTACTCTTCATTACTAGATAGCATACCGCGTCCAGAACCACTCTTTCGATATACCTGTTCCGGATTTCGTCCAGGCCCAAGATGCTTTGTTCCTAAAGATTGATGCAGCTTCTGTCCCAACATGTACGTATGTTCTCAGACAGCTAGCTACAGAAGACCTAAAGGCCCTTCTTCCTACAACATGGACAACGCAGTATGAAAATTTCCATGGGCGTAATGAAGCCATCTCTACAACAGAACCAGTTTACACCAGAAAAGCGGATGGATCAGTAGAAACTAGCTTCCAACATCACCAGGCAACCAATACCTAAAATCCTTTCCCCTCAGAAGTCCTGGTCCTAGAAAGGGTAATACCTCACCAAGACTGTGACTGCACCTGCTCAGAATGCAATTATGACTCTTATCAAGTTGAGTTGGACCTTGAGTATGAAAGAAAATACCTTTCCAAACCCAAAAGAAAAAGTCCCCTCAGCAGGTTCTCTAGGAAAGGTATGAGGCAGGAGACCCTAAAGTCGGACTCCTTAGTGAACCCTCAGGAAAATTTGACTTTCACGTCCTCTACCCAAAATCCAAACCCTCAAATCCTGCCCCTCAGATTTTGCCCCCTGATAACTGGGGCCAAAGGCCACCTCCCTCTCCCCCAACTCTTTCTCCCTACTACCAACAAGCCCTGTCCTATCTCCATCAAGCCCAACCCCAAGGCCCCATTGCTCCTGCCCCAGTTACACTAGACTGCTGTATGTTCTCTCCTGGTTCTAGTTCGTACAATGAGCAATTTCCTTCCCTTGAAGATTTTGAATTCCCTCAACAGAATACTAAACATACCTGGAAGATCAAAACCCCGACGGGAAAAAATCCTGATGGAACACTGAAAAGAGTTTCCCCCGCAAAAGCAGCCCTCAACTGGCAGGCCGAAAATGCTGTCAAACAAAATGCTGTTCTTACAAGGATTCTCGAAACCCAGGCCCGGATGGAAAAAATAGTCACCAAGTAGCTCACTTCTCTCGAATTACTGATTCAAGATCTCAAAGCAAAAATCACCCAGCTAAAAGAAGAACTATCACACATAGCTCGAACAGTCAAAGATTGGTTCCAAGCCAATGAGATCATCAAGGCTAAAGAAGCGGAAAAGAGACATTTGGAGAATCAGCTCAGAAGCCTGGAACAAGCCCATAAAAAAGAACAGCAAGCCAATTCATCCTCCACATCATCATTCAACTCATGTTCCACTTCCGACCTAGCCAGATTAGCCTTCCAACCACTCCCCTCCTCCCCATACATACCCAACCTCAGTTTTCAACCCCTCTCCATACCGCCTCACCAATCTACCTCACTGTTCCCCACTCCCCATTATCAAAAGCTTGTTCCACCACCACCACACCAAACTAGCCTTCTCACTCCATCCTCCTACCTATATCCACTTTCCCAGGTCCCAACAAAGACAGCAACACCAACAACCCCCTCACCGCCCCCTCCACCTGACCCTACCACAAGAGCTTCCACAAGACCCCCCCAAACCTATTTCCGTTAGAACCGTTTAACCCCCTTGCATCCTATCTTAACCTTCTTACCTTACCGACCTTCCCCCAGAGCAGTTCCCCCTCACAAACCTTTGACCAACTTATGATGGACACAGATGAATTTCAACCAAATGTCACTGAGCCAGTTGAAGAAGCAACATCTCACACTTCAACATCGCCTGCACCCCCAATGGATACCAACCGCTTTTTCACTCTCAAAGATATTCCCCCCTCCAGATGGCGGACCCACATTATTGAAATGCTAGCTTGGGCCCAAGTTCAATTGCAAAAACCATTTGCTACACAGGCAACGGTAATTACCCAGATTCCTCCCCGAGTCCTTGGGAGGCTTAAAGACTGGTGGACCAACCTAGGGGAATACAGGCAGTTACAAGCGTTGCAGAGTGCCAACATAGAAACTTTCTTGACGCACATCCATAATGAATTTATGGGTGCTCAGTTCTACCATACGGATCAGCAAAGGGAAGAGTATCTTCAAATGAAATGCTGTTCTTTCCAGAAGAAAGATCTTGAAAGACACTACAACAATATATCTGCTAGATTCTATGCCATCAACGGCTTTGATGACATCAATCTTAAACAAGCCTACTTAAACTCGCTCCTAGATCCCCTTGGTAATGAAACGTCCAAGTTACTTACCACCAAGAATCTGACGGTTGCCACAACATCTTTAGGGAAAATTTACCAGAATGCTCTTCTAGCTCTTGAGAAATTCTGCAACACCTCCAAATTCCTCAAGCAGATCGAGACAATGGGAAAAAAATTAGGCACGGCCTACACCGCCTCAAGCTTCTCCATCAAATGCAAAGATGAAAAACTCTGTGATTGCAAAACTGCAAAACGGAGCCACTTTAAGAAGCAACCTCTTCATGAGAAATCCTCTCTCCCCCGTTGGCAATTCCTCAAAAGAAAGAAATTCAGAGGAAAAACTTTAGACACCTACTTCATCTGTAAAAAGAAAGGTCATTTTGCCCGCCACTGCCCCAAAAAAGCCCGGAGTGCTCATTTACTCCAACAAGCCCAGCAATTTGCAGATTCAGGCCTTTCAGATGTAGAGTCACAATTCTCCCTTGAAAATGAATACTCCCCTGACTTTCTCTTGGCACTCCTATTTTATTCCTCTTCTGAAAAGGATCATGAGCAGGCCCAGGACCCATCCACGGCTTACAATGCTGACCTAATTGCTCCATCCCACCTGGTCTAACCAACTCCTACGACCCAAATCACCATCAGGCCAGAACCATTTGCCGGACCAATTCTTGTCATAGCATACTTTGACACAGGAGCAGCCGCCACCCTTATCAATCTATCCCTCCTTCCAGATACTCAATGGAAGTCCACCAACCTTACCTTCCAAGCTGTAAATGGCGATTTATTCAAAATCACCAAAATCAGCAAACCTATAGCCATCCAGTTGTTTCCCAACCTCAAGGTTTAGCACCAAGTTCTTGGCTGCCAACTCACTGGGAACGATCTACTAGTTGGCTTTGACATCCTTCACCAACTCCCCTCCCTCAGATGGAATCGCCATGGCCTTTCCTCCCCACCCCATTTTATCCCATGGACTAACATCCCTAACCTATATCACTTGTCCTATAACCCCATACTTTAGTTACTTCAATCAGCCTATGCCACCTCACATTCCACTTTCCGCCATGAAAGGCCTCTCTGGAAAAATGAACAGTTCTTTCTTCATCTCCCATTCAAACTTAATGAGGATGCCAACCCCACCACTGCCTCTCACCGAGGCATGACCCCAGAACTATATCAACAAGCCTCCGTAGAGCTCATTCACCTACAAGCTGAAGGCCTCATTGAGCCCACTTCATCCCCTTGGGCTTGCAAAGCCTTTTATGTCAATAAACGGGCAGAACAAGTAAGAGACAAGCTCAGATTGGTTATCAATTACTAACCCCTCAACTGTTTCCTGGCTGACTCAAAATTCCCCCTTCCCCAGATAGCCGACATGTTCCAACACCTTAAAGGTGCTAACACCTTCTCAAAGTTTGACCTTAAGTCTAGTTTCTGGCAACTTGGCATTACCCCCACTGACAGGCCAAAAACAACTTTCTCCATCCCTAACCACCATTTTCAATGGATAGTCCTCCCTTTCGGACTCAAAACTGCTCCTTCCCTCTTCCAACAAGCTCTGGTCCGCATATTTCAACTAATTCTTCCCCACATCCTTATTTACATAGATGACCTTCTTCTCTTTTCCCCTACCCTAGAAGCCCATCACCAGCTCCTCCACCAGTTCGCCATGATTGTCCACCAGTACGGCATCATGCTATCAAAAAGAAAAATGGAGATTGAAAAAAAAAAGATTGATTTTGTAGGAATGCATCTCCATGATGGACAATACACCCTCCAACCGCATATCTCCACAACCCTCCTCAACTTCCCTGATAAACTCCCCACCCAGAAAGCTGTCCAACAATTCCTTGGGCTGGTAAACTACATGACAGATTTCATCCCCCATATTGCCCTCCCCCGTGCCATTCTGTCATCCTTCCTAAAAAAAAATCCCCCTCCTTGGTCACCCCGCCATCTCCAAGCAGTCCAAAACCTCAAAAAACTTTCCAAAACTCTTCCCCCCTCCATATCCCTGGTCACTCTACCCCCCGTATCCTGTAAACCGATGCCAACGATCATTACTGGGGCACAATTCTCCTTGAAGAAACAGAAGGAAAGAGGCATGTTTGTGGATACAAAAGTGGGTTGTTCACCGCAGTAAAAGCCCACTATCACTCCACGTTCAAAGAAATCTTGGCAGTCAAATGAGGCATTGAAAAATTTCAGTTCCACCTTACTGGCCGGACATTTACAGTTGAGATGGACTCCTCCACCTTCCCCAAAATGCTCCATTTCAGGCAGAAAGTCCTCCCCAATTCTCAACTGCTCAGATGGGCCGCCTGGTTCTCCTAATGGTCTTTCCAAGTCAAGCACATCAAAGGCATCCACAATCCTCTTGCTGACCTCCTCTCCCGAAAACCCCACCTGTTAGAACCTAAGCCTATTGCCCTCTTATATCCTCTAACCCCTGTTCCATTAGATGATCCCATAACTTTAATAGCCCATTTACCTCCGGATGTCCAATATGTCTTCATGTCCTACATCCAAGAATCTCGCAGTATCCACAATTTCCACACATTCCTTGCCCTTCAACTCAGATGACATGGCTGAATATTCACCCACATCCCTCACCCCCAGTATCCCTTCCTAGCTCCGTTCACTATCCGGCGCTACTACCTCAGCCTTCATCTTTGATGTAACCTTAGTTTCTGCATACATAGCCTAGACTATTATCAATCCTGCATTTCCCCCACATCTTTCCCACTTCAAAACCTTACTTACCTGGTTCCACCCACTCCCTGTTTGGCAGACCATGTTCACCCTAATCCAAGCCCAGCTTGTCGTCGTCACCTTCCACAATCCCACTGATTTTGTGCAAGACCTCGACACCAATCCCCTTGAATCCTATTATACACATGATCCCTCTGCCAACCTCTAAAATTGGTGCACCTATCCCTACATGACCCACAGGCACTTTCACCCTGCCACTTGGGATCTCTTCCAAGAATCCATGTGCGCCCTTAACCACACTAACATCACCCACATTCCACCTCACATTCTGGCCAACCCAATCGCCCAAGATGGCTGCCCCGTATACGATACACTTTTTGATGGGTTGCTCGACTTCTTCGAACGAATCGGTTACCTAGGTGACAGCTCATCAGACGAATCTCCTTTTACCGGTTATCCGGGTACAAGTGATTCTGACTAAAGATGCTGCCACCTCACTCCACCCATGCTCTCATTGTACTACCTGTGACTCACTGTACCACCTATGACATACCACTGCGTGCCAAAAGCCACATGGCGCTCAATCCATAGCCAGCCCTTGCGAGCCAATTACATCCTGGCGCTCCATCTGTAAAATTTTAGGGTGATTTTAAGTTTGTGTAAGATCCGTCCCCTTGAGGATCTATAAATAACAATGTTATATGAGTGTGAAAGGCAGACTGGGGTGTGTCTAGATTGCCGATGCTTTCAGTTGTCTTCTTGTTTCAAGTTCAGTTTCTCTCTGTTTCTATTTCAGTTGTATTTCATATGCTATCTCTGTCTGTAGAGATAGTAGTGTATTGTTAATATATTCCGGCTCTATATTCCGGTTTTATACTTTTTCTTGGTTCTCTTGTTATCTTCCTTATACAAAAGTGAATGGGTCCCACCCCCTTGTGTCTTGCCTCACGGGGCATCACAGAGGATATCAACCCTCATATTTGGTCTTGCATGTGGGGCCTCCACGGTGCATCACAACCCAATTCTTGGTAATTCATACATTTCTTCTACTCCATCAGCATGCTTTGGTCCTAGAACTACCCCTGGAACCACAGCCCAGCCCAATTCGTTCCGTCCATTTTCAATAACCCATTTATCCCGAGCCTGGATCTCCAATAACCTGTCTAACTTGAGCCTGGATCTCGTGTGCACAAAATTGATGCACAAGTTGTGTACATGGACCAAGGGGCTGACGCATCAGCATCAAAAAGTGATTTACATATTTTTGGGGGGTGCTTCTCAGTTTTTGACACTAATGTGTCCACCCCCTAATCCATTCACAACTTGTGCACCTCTTTTGTACGCACAAAATTCGGGGGGTCTAGCCTACTCCATTAGACACTCTTCACCCTCATTAATGAATGGCCTGCCTCTTAGTCGCCAGCTCCTTTGCCATAACTCCAAAATTGTACACGTCACCTTTTGTTGTGGCTCTCCACATTTGTCCGTACTTCAGCACAACATACCCAACCATCCATGCTAATGTGGGCTGAAATCATCTATGCCACCCCCCCTGATGGGACACTCGAGGGGGGGGAATCAATTCACTTTTTGGAGGTTTTTGATTCCCCCTCCTGAGTGTCCCATCAGGAGGGGTGGCATAGAGGATTTCAGACATGCTAATGTCGTACTCACGTGGCTGTCTCCGGTGTCCACCATCCTAGGGGTGGGGTGGCGTAGAGGATTTCAGACCTGCTAATGTCGTACTCACGTGGCTGTCTTTGGTGTCCACCATCCTTTTTAGACCGAAATTTGTCACACATGCCTCCCCATCCTTATCTAGCAACACATTGTATTCGTGAATGGATAAAAAATGCTCACCTTAACAAATGCTAACTGCTGCTCTTTGTCAAGCGACAGGCACATCAACGCCAAAAAGTGAATATGCACCCCCCAAAAAAGTGAAAATCACTTTTCAATGCTGATGTGTCTGCCCCTAACAGGGTTTGGTGGTCAGCATTTGTTAAGGGAATCGTTCATAAACTGATTCCATTGTATTCACATCCTTATGTACAAGACTAGGATAGCAATTGTGGTGCAGAAACATTAACGCACGTGCTACGTTCCTTTATATCAGTAGACCGGATCCTCTCCTGCCACTTATGACAAGGTCCTATCTAAGGTGGCAGACATTGGAGGGAAAAACTGAATTACAATTTTTGAAAAATGCAATGCACTTTTTCGTGCCAATCATCTCTTGCCACCTGTTAAATAAACCTTAACTGGTCATAGACAAGCACGAAAAGATCCTTTGTGTCACATCAACGTGGAAATGAGTTTTATTTTTAGGGAGAGGGATGAAAAGAAATAACAAAAAGAAATCGAAGCTGTATAGGAGAAAATTTTCTTATTCCTTCTTTGAAATAATAAATGATGAATTTGCTAACAACCATGTAGCACATAAAACGTGTACCTGGATAGATGTGTGTAGGAAATATTAAGTATGAACTACATAATCAAACCTAAGAACTTATTAACACCTTTAAGGCCTCCACCCAAGCTTTAATCACAATTTTTCTTTTGTTTGTGGGAAAGAAACCTTAATCACAATTAGAAATGTGAAGAAAATTCTTAATCATAATCACCATCTTGTTTGGAAATCTTAATCAACATGGCTAGAATCTCCTTCATAGTTGGTCTAGCGTGTGGGACTTCCATTGTACACCACAACCCGATTCTTAGCAACTCACACATCTCCTCTGCTCCATCAGCAAGCTTTGGTCCTAGAAATGATCTCACCTGTGACACCCCCCCCCTTCAAGGGCCACTCAGAGGGGGGGGGGTGTCGCAGATGATTTCAGGCCTGGAACGACAACCCGGCCCAACCTGTTCCCTCAATTTTCAATAGCCCATATAGCCCACTCCACTAGACACCCTTGACCCCCATTAACATCCCACCTCCCAGTCGCTAGAGCTTCGAAACAGTGCCATATCAAGTGCACCACACTCCTGATGTGACCACTCAGGAGGGGGAATCAAAAACCTCCAAAAAGTGAATTGA
>JAOXJP010107936.1:3722-14195 GCA_025762735.1 Platanus orientalis | reverse complement strand
CTTTACTACAACTAGATGTAAAAAATGCATTCCTCCATGGTGACTTAAAGGAAGAAGTGTATATGAAACTACCTCCTGGCTTCTAACCTTCCACAGCTAAAGGCAAAATGTGCTGATTGAAGAAAGTGCTTTATGGGCTTAAACAGTCACCACGAGCATGGTTTGACCGCTTTAGTAATGCTATGCGCCAAAGAGTGTACAAGCAAAGTCAAGCAGACCATACACTCTTTACCAAGCGACAAAGTACTGGGTTGACTACTCTTACAGTGTATGTGGATGATATCGTGGTGACCGGGAATGATCTTGGTGATGTAGAGAACTTGAAAAAGTATCTTAGCTAACGGTTTGAAATAAAAGATTTGGGCTCTCTCCACTACTTTCTTGGCATTGAGGTCCTTTGTTAAAAAAAAAAAGGAGTGTTTCTATCACAAAGAAAGTATGTGCTGGATATTCTAGATGACGTTGGCATGTTGGGTTGTAGGCCATGTGATACTCCTGTTGATCCCAATTGTAAACTAAGTGAAGATGCAGGTGAAAGACTTCTAGATGTTGGATGGTACCAGAGGATGGTTGGGAAATTGATATACTTATCCCTCACCAGGTCGGATATATCTTATGTAGCCGGACTTGTTAGCCAGTTTATGCATGCACCCACCACTTTACACTTAGAGGCTATTTACAAAATCGTGAGGTACCTAAAAAAGAATCTAGGCATGGGCTTGCTTTATGAGACACATAATACAATTCGAGGTGTGGCTTACACTCCTGATACACTCCTAATTGAAGGGTATATTGATGCTAACTGGGCCAGATTGATGATAGATCGAAGGTCGACCTCAGGATATTGTACATTTGTTGGGGGAAATTTGGTTACATGGTGGAGTAAGAAGCAACCCCTAGTTGTTCGTTCTAGTGCTGAAGCCAAGTTTCGGTCCATGGCTAATGGTATATGTGAGTTGTTATGGATCCGAGGCATGCTTCTAGATTTGGGATTCCACACTCGTGCTCTTATGCGACTTTGTTGTGATAATAAGGCAGCTATAAGTATAACTCAAAATCCCGTGCAGCATGATCGGACTAAACACATTGAAGTTGATCGTCATTTTATCAAAGAGAAGCTTCAGTTTGGGCAGATCTGTATACCATTTGTATGGACCGGGTATCAACTTGCTGATATCTTTACAAAGGGTTTATCTTCACTTCAATTTGGTGCAATTGCTTCCAAGCTTGGCATGCATAATATCTACATGCTAGCTTGAGGAGGAGTGTTAATATGTAAGATTATGTTTCCAAGCTTAAGAGGTATTTTTGTCTTTATACAGGGTATATAAATGTAATAAGTCGTGTTGAGGAGAAACCTAATAACACAGACGACATTCAACTTCCTTCTCCCTCTCGTTCTTTATTCTCTTTCCTTCTCTTCTTATTTTCTTCTCTTTCTTTAACCTTGATACATAGAAAACAACTGTGGAATCATGTGATAGGGGGAAAAATGAAGTGGGTCTTTTGAGTCGTGGGGGCTCGAGATCTAGTGGGCTTCAATATGGGCTTGGTCCATGTGAGCAATCACTTATGCACCCGTTAAGGTCTTTGGATAGGCCCAAGCAAAGCCATGTTGGCCCATTCCACTCAGGACCCTTATGTAAATAAGGCTCTGAGAAACAAATCGAACCAACGAAGGTTTGTTTCGTCTCAGAGGGCCTCAAGGACTCAGGGTAGGGGCGATGAAGTTTAGAAAGGGGAAGTGGGCAAAATTCGTGATAATAAACCTCATATGCAATGGCCGAGGAAGGGTGCTTGTCGAGGAGCAACTGATTTGGTGGTGCAGGCATCTACTCCTAGGGCTCAAAAGGGAGTCACGATTTGGGAGTCTAGGGAGTGACAGAGTACAAGTAAGGAATCGTGTTTTGTAGGGAAGGGCAAAGAAGCTGAGGGTAATGCTGGAATCGAGCGATGAGTCGGAGTTTAGCTGGAGGAAGGAGGTAGATGGGGCATGGTGGTCGAATCAGGAAGCTGACGGTACAAGAGGAGAGTGCAACAAGGTTAAATCTGATGTAGAGTCATGGGAGAGGGGAAATGGAGGGAGAGAGGATGAACTTGACAAAGAGATGTGGGGGAGTATGAAATATGGGGGATTAGGGGGGCGAAGAAGATGTTGGGGGGACTATACCACAGACGATTCGCTGGTGGAGTCTATGGGAGGTGGCGATAGCATGTGGGAGCTTGATGAGTTTGAGATAGTGAATAATGTTGACCCGTTATTGATGTTGCTACCCCATATCATTCGGATGGTTATGATGAAGATCAATATATACTCTTGGAATATTAGGGGTGTAGGGAGGGAGGCGAAGCGGTGGGAGGTTAAAGATTTGATTAGGAGGTGGAAAATTAATCTATTTACTTTGCAAGAAACGAAGGCACTGGTTTTTGACAACAAAATGAAGTTGGACCTATGGAGTTAAAGGAGATTTGAGTTTCTCCGTAAACCGGCAATGGGGCAGTCAGGGGGGATTTTGGTGGCCTGGGACTTGAAGGTTTTGGAGGTTATTGATTTAGTTGTTGGAGATTATTCAGTTACGATAAAGTGTAGGAGCAAGGAAGATGATCTGCTTTGGGCTTTTTCTACAGTTTACAGTCCGTGTGAGTATTCTAAATTTGGGAGATTGAGGGAGGAACTCAGTGCAGTCCGGGAGATGTGACAAATTCCATGGTGTGCTGGGGGGGATTTTATTGCCCTTAGATTCCCAAATGAGAGATTGGGTGCCCGTAGGATGCCAAACCAAATGAGATGGTTTAACAACATGATTCAGGAGCTAGAATTGGTAGATTTACCTTTGAGGGGTGCTACTTATACCTTGACGAATAACCAGAATAGGCGGGTAAGTAGTCGGTTGGATCGTTTTTTGCTATCTACAAATTGGATGGATCTCGGCCCAATGTTCTTGTAGGAGGCTCTTCCTAGCTCAGCTTTTGATCATATTCTGATTATTCTTCGTCCATTTTGTGTGCCATCTGTTATGCGTCTATTTCAATTCGAGCTTATGTGGTTGGAAGTCCCGGGTTTTGTGGACAAGGTAAAACAATGATGGGAAGAATGTCCGTTGGCGGGTTCAGCTAGTTTCAGATTTGCTCAAAAGTTGAAGTTCCTTAAGGAGAAAATTTTAAGATGGAAAAAAGAAGAATTTGGAGGAATTAAATCCAGGAAGGTCAAGTGTTTAAAGAAGATTGAATCCTTGAAGGCGGGGGAAATGGAGGGGGTGTTAGAGGAGGAGGAGAGAATAGATCTCTTATGAAAGCAGAGCATGAATATCAAAGAGTCCTTAGAATGGAGGAAATTTCTTGGAGGCAGAAATCCAGGGTTGATGGCTCAAGGAGGGGGATCGGAATATCAAATATTTTCATAAGATGGCTAGTTGGAGAGGGGCTACTAATTCTATGACTAGACTCAAAGTTAAAGGGGAATGGATGTATGATCAAGAGTAGATTAGAGAGGTGGTGGAGAGCTATTACATTAACTTATACACAGACCCGATTCTTGTGTGACCAGTTCTTTAGGGTGTCGCATTTGATCGTATTAGTCCTGATCAGAGTAGATGGATGGAGAGACCTTTTACTGAGGATGAGGTGTTGGCAGCTCTCAAGGGAATGGAGGAGGACAAAGCGCTAGACCCAGATGGGTTTCCAACCAAGTTCCTTGTTGCCTGTTGGGGGGTGGTGGGGAAGGATGTTTTGGATGTCTTTATGGACTTTCATTCCACGGATAAATGGTGCAAAAGCTTGAGTGCAACTTTCATTTCTTTTATTCCGAAAAAAGAAGGGGTAGTAGAGTTAAAAGATTTTAGGCTTATTAGCCTGGTGGGATGTATTTACAAAGTATTGGCTAAGACCCTGGCTAATCGTCTCAAGTCAGCATTAGTGGACATTATCTCTGAGTCTCAACATACGTTTCTCCCTAGCAAACAATTGACGGATTGCTTTCTCTTGGCAAATGAAAACATTGATGCTATGTTGAAAGCTGGCTAGGAGGGGGTTATTTGTAAGGTAGACATGGAGAAAGGGTATGATCATGTTAATTGGGGTTATGTGGATTGGGTGTTGGACCAAATGGGCTTTGGGGTCAAATGGAGAAATTGGATGAAGATTTGTATTTCATCTTCACGGAGAAAGGGTATGATCATGTTAACTGGGGTTATGTGAATTGGGTGTTAGACTAAAGGGCTTTGGGGTCAAATGGAGAAATTGGATGAAGATTTGTATTTCATCTCCATCGTTTTCGGTCTTGGTTAATGGCTATCCGAAGGGATTCTTCAAGGGCAGTTGAGGTCTCAGACAAGGCGATTCATTATCTCCATACTTGTTTATCATAGTAGCAGATCTTTTGGGGTGCATGGCAGCAAAGGCAGAAATGGTGGGGCTTATGCACGGGTTTCCTATAAGGGGAGGGCTATCAGAACCTTTCCTTCAGTTTGCGGATGATTATATTTTTATGGTGAGAGAGGAGCTTGAAGACCTGCAAAACTTGAGATGTTTTCTGCTTATTATGGAAACAACAACAGGCTTAAAGGTGAATTGGAGTAAATCCACCTTGAGTCCAGTAGGAGATATCCCCAACATTGGAAACTTGATAGAAGTATTTGACTGTGAGGTGAAGCATTTGCCGATTACTTATCTTGGGCTCCCTTTAGGGGCGAAGGCTTCCTTATTAGTTGTATGGAACCCGATCATTTAGAGATTGAGTAAGAAGTTATCAGGATGGAGTAACCAATATCTTTCAAAAGGAGGGAAATTGATCTTGATAAAAAATGTTCTTTCTAGCATGCCCATCAATTTTTTTTTATCTTTGTTGCATACGCCTAAAATGGTTACAAGGCAGATGGAGAGAATTATGAGAGATTTCATGTGGGGTTCTTCGTAGGAGAAGAGAAAGATTCATTGGGTCAATTGGAAGGACATTTGCAAGCCGGTGGAGAGTGGAGGTCTGAGGATTAGATCGGTGGTGGGTATTAATAAAGCGCTTTTAAATAAATGGCTGTGGAGATTTGGGGTGGAGAAAAATGCTATTTAGAGACGGCTAGTGGTAGCCAAATATGGGGAGACGTTACATGGGTGGGCTAGTGGTAATCCAGAAAGGAGTATGAAGTGTGGAGTGTGGAAGAATATTTTCAAAGGAATGGATGATTTTCTATCATGCGTCAGGTTCAAAATTAACAGTGGTGAGAGTGTTCGATTTTGGCATGACCCTTGGTGTGATAGTGAGCCGCTTTTTTCCGTTATGTTACAATCTTGCAGAGAATAAATGGGGGGCAGTGAAAGATCACATGGTCAGAACAAGAGTGTTTTGTTCCTGGAATATTCTACCAAGAAGATGCTTGAATGATTGGGAGACTGAGGAGATGGAGCGGTTATTGGAGATGTTCGATAGATATTGTCTTGGGGAGATAGACATGCCTGATGAAATGATGTGGAGGGGGGATGAAGACAAGGTTTTTTTCTGGTTAAATCCATGTACAAGGTGCTTAATTTGTCTAATAGGACCTTATAATAGGACCTTATTTCCTGTCGAGTGTGTGGAGAGCTCAGATTCAGACCAAATCTGTCTTTCTTTTATGGGAGTTATGGTGGGATAGGATTCCAACGATTGACAATCTAATTAGGAGGGGCTTGATTCTTCCAAATTGGTGTTGCTTGTGTAAGGATAATGCGGAGTTAGTTGATCATTCCTTTCTGCAGTGTGTTTGAGATTTTCAGCTTTGGAACTATTTCATTCGGCATTTCAGGATTGGTTGGGTGCATCCTGGGTCAATGATTCCGACAGTTATTTGCGAGGCCATTTGGAAGGAACGTAACAGGAGAATATTTGAGGGATCTATGAGAGATCAACGCGACATTGTAGATGACATCCTTGCTAGAATTCATGGTTGGCTATTTTTGGCGTAAGCAAGGGAGACTCCTCTGTTCAGATCTTGAATTTTTTATTGGGACTCTTTTTTGTACTAGGCCGTGCAAGTCCTTGTTGGTTTGATGTTTTTTTCCTTTTGTTGCTTGTCTTAGCATTCCTCATACTGTATTTCGTCTTTATCTTTTAATATATCTACTTTATTTTCTTCTTAAAAAAAAGATATGTGAAGAAATTGAAACGAATTGCAAGAAACGAAAGAGGGACAAAAAAAGAAAAAGAAATGAAAAAAGAAAGAAAAGAAAAAGCATCAACTTGAGGCTAGCTAAAATTGACTTAGGAAGCTGATTTTTCAACAACTCATTGGATTTGATTGCCGAAACAAAATGAGTTAATGATTCTTAGTTTTAAATCAGCATATATTATTAAAGAAAACTGTTACAAGAAAAAGCTTTGGGTTATTTTTTGTGCTTGATAAAACTTTCCCTACAAATGTTCCCATTTTGAAATTATTTCTTTAAATGTCACCAAAATTTGCAAAATTTACGTATCCCCAATCCAAATTATTGATGATACATCAAGATTTTTTAAACATCGGAGATACTTTGGATATTTATCGTCAATTTATGTGAATTTTGGATTTTCTATGGATCTCATATCCTTCCTTCCTGTGTAAAATGCGAAATATAAAAAAAAAATATCAGGAATATTTTGTACAATGATAGCAAGCATGTGAAATAGTTCATAAAAGAACTTGATTGATCAGTGGCAGTTGTTCGCTTTTTGTACTAGAAGATATTGTAGGCAGGAGCCATTAAAAAATGTAACTAACCTTCTTGCATGTGTGAGTTGTATAGCACTACCTTGTTGGTGAGGTAGTTCTTCGCTTTTTGTACTAGAGGATCTTGTAGGTGGGAGCCCTTAAAAATGTACCTAACCTTCTTTCATGTGTGAGTTATATTGCACTACCTTGTTGGTGACCATCCTTGTGGTCTACTGGAGGGTACTTTAGATTGTCTCGTATAATTTTCTTCTGGTGGATTGTTGGGGAGGTGGAGTAGATATTGATGTTGTTGTTGTCACAATTGTCACCCATCTTATAGATATTCCTAGAGATCACATTTCCATTTATCTTCGTAGGGATTTTTTTCATGTTTAATTTTCATCTGTCCAATCCATTTTCTGATGGAGTAATACCATACCAATGTTCCTAACATCCGACCCGTTCTTTTTCTTTTTCTAATTGTCCAAGTAGATACTGGTGTTTGGACCAATGTGATGGCAGCAGGCCAGGGACCTTGTGCCAGATTTTCTGTGGCTGGGGACTGTTTGTTTCCACAGAAGGGTGTTCTTGTGTTCATAGGTGGTTGCAATCGGCTTCTTGAGGCACTGGATGATATGTTTTACTTACACACAGGTTTAGTTATTTCCATGTTTCTCTTTCTGATTCAATGTAAATTCCAATAAGTAATCTGGGTATATGTCTTATCTATTACTAGAAATTTCTATGGAAAATGGGCAAGATGAACAGAAGCAAGAGAAATTTTCACTCAGGAAAGAATTGAAGAGGAAATGCCACGAACAATGTCTTCCGGTGAGCCTACCAATAAATAATAAAGATGTTCCCAAATATGAGACAATACCTGATTTGCGCCTATCCATGCCTATGTCAAGTTATGGCCAAGCAGGTAAGGATCAGGTCACTCTTATTGCTATTCTATCTTTGTTCCTAGACAATTCAAATGATTCTCTCATATTTGAAGTGTCTGGGTGTGGGGTTTGGGGCAGCATAGCACCACTGCCCTTTAGTAGTAACTCTACTTAACCACCTTGGTTGTCTCTATTCTCTCATTGTTCTTACCATAAGCTTTTTGTGATTTGTATCAATGTACAAGTAGTTGTTCATCTGAGATGTAATATATCTCCAAAAAAGTTTTAAAGATGCTAGTTGATAATGGGGTGCGGCATGAATATTATGTTTTCTCTCCTTCTGCCATCCACATGGCACACATGCAGGTGGGTTCTAGAGTATGGACGATTCAATCCTTAAGCTACACCAAGAGATTTCCTAGTCTGACAAATCAGTCTTGAGTGGATTTCCTAACTGGGGACAATGTTTCTCTGAACTATTGATCAGATGGACCAGGGAAAATAAAAATATCAGATTTCTTTGGGTTATCTAACTTGGTTGAATTTGGTCCTCTAGGATCTTTATGTGGTGAATCTTCTGTATGGCATGTGTGTTATATTAAGAAGCTAGTAACCATCTGGATTGTTCATGAAATTCAAGTCTTATGTGGATATCAATTACTTCTGTTTGTATGGATAAAGATGTACTATTACGCTCATGATGCTATTCTAGCAAGTGGGTACAGTAAATTAGTCAGTGATTTGTTTATCAATGTACTTTCATGACACCTATAACTGAATTCATAAGGATATGTGTTGTCATTGGCTTGTAAGTTAGGTTGCTGATATCTGCATCTCAGTCATCTTTTTCAGGGTTGGTGCTTTAGAAGTGTTTGATTGGTTTGCGTAGGATAATCTAGGGATTTAAGGAATCTAGGACTGCTCTGGAAGGAATATTGACTAGAACACTCCATCTCCTTCATATTTGTAGACAAACATTACCAAGAATTGCCTTAAAAGAGTCCTAATCAAAGTAGAACTTAAAATAAATAAATCAATAAATAAAAAATAAAAAAATACAAATCCTGTCATATTCTAATACCTTGCCAGTATATTGGTCATAACTTTTTCAAAATACATTAGATTCCCAAGATCTTGGACTTGTTGGAAAGATAACTGATTAACCTTTCAAATGATATACCAAAAGGGTAAGTTTTAGCTGTAAAATATAATCCAATAAAAGAGAAAGAATAGTGAAGATGTGAGGAACAGAGGTAGAAGGAGAAGAAAAAGAACAAGAGTTTAGGGCTGCAAGACGTGGGTGAGTATATCTTCTCTTTCCTGATTTACTAATATTTATATTGTAGCCATAGTATACCATATTATAACTAGTACACCAAGCTGAATGTACCAAAATATGTGATAAAGACAATAATGCCTTCATGTACATACCTCAACACTCCCCCTCAAGTTGGTGTATGTATGTCATGCATACCCAACTTGCCAATAACTTCATTCAACCTTCCCTTATTTAAGCCCTTAGTCATTACATTGGCTAACAATTGCTCTGACTTTACAAAAGGTGTGCAAATAATTCCTGAAAGTAGCATCTCACCGATAAATTGTCTGTTCACCTCAATATGTTTCGTCTTGTCTTGCTGTACAAGATTATGAGATATACTTATAGCCGCTTTGTTATCACAGTACAAGCTCATGGGAACCTATACAATGAAACCAACTTCCTTCAAGAATGTTTGTAACCTTCACAAACTCCATGAGCCATAACTTGATACTAGGCTTTAGCATTTGATTTGGCAACAACTAATTGTTTTTTACTCTTCCATGTCACGGGGTCCCCTCCAACAAAAGGGCAATAGCCAGACGTAGACCTATGATCTGTAACTAATCTTGCCCAATCAACATCTGTATAAACTTCCACTCACTTGTAGTTATGATTTGCAAATAAGAGACCTCTTCCTAGAGCTGATTTTAAATATCTGACAATTTTTGAAGGTAGCTTCCAGGTGATGTGTTCTTGGCGCATGCATAATTTGACACACCACACTAATAGCAAATGCTAGCATCCCTCTAATGTGGTTGTGATACTGCATCATTAAAAGTAGAAGGCACCACAATAGAAGACACAGAGTTGATAAAAGAATGGTAAGAAGAGTTCAAGGACTGATAAGAAACCAAATTGGCAATGGGATGATCAGTACATAATATTTCTCCTTTATGAAGAGCAATGGGGTGACTTTCGTCTGATGTGGAAAGGGAGCATTACTTGAACTTAAAGAAGTGACTGGTGGTGGAAGATTGGATGATGTTTCCTTTTTCCATCTTGAGTATACCTGTAGTTTCTTTCTAGTAGAATTATCAAAAGCATATGGAGGAACAGAAGTAGGAAACTGCAACGGAGTAGGAAGGCACGACTCCTCATCATAGGAAGACTCCCCCTGAAGTGATGTTGTAGAGGAAAAAAAAAAAGGAATAGACTCAAGGAATGTAATATCCATAGAAACCAATTTTCTCCTAGTTGCTATATAAGAACATTAGTAGCCTTTTTGAGAAGAGGGATACCTAAGAAATACACACTTTAGTGCCTTTGGATCCAATTTAGTCCTATCTCTGGGTTATGTATGAACATAACAAATACATCCAAACACTTTAGGAGGAACCAAGAATAAAGGACGTTCCGGACACAATATCTCAAAAGGAGTTTTGAACTCGAGCAAGAGAAGGCATGCGATTAATAAGGTAAGAAGCTGTTAAAAAAGCTTAAGACCAGAATGTTTTCCGTACTTGCATACCTAAAAGAAGAGATCTGGTTACCTCCAGTATGTGTCTATTTTTGCGTTCAGCCACCCCATTTTGTTGTGGAGTGCCAACACAAGAAGTTTGAAGTTCAATTTTACATTTTTCCAGATAGGACCTTAATTGAGTAACAT
>JAOXJP010107925.1:0-14195 GCA_025762735.1 Platanus orientalis | reverse complement strand
ATTGCACATTGTTGAAATATATATATATATAATAAGTATATTAACTCATCCCTCTCCTATCACCTTAGGGTTTTAGAAGAGACAGTTAATTGCTTAATTTAAGATGGTATCGTAGCAGGTTTTAGGTTGTGAGTTCAAATCCCCCATGGACACAAATATTCTCTCGGGCCTTGCACCTAGTTCCTCCTCGTTATTTGTCCAGGAGTATCCCTCCTGAGGAGGAGTGTTGAAAAGTTGTTTAATAAAAGAAGCCCAACCTTGAACTAAGGAGAAAAGCGTGATTTTAACTCAATTTTAAAGTTAAAAAAAATCAAACGTTTAGGAGGGGATTAGAGCTATAGATAAATTAAATTGTGACTCATATTAACAACTAGACTTCGAACACAATTTAGAAACTCCTAAACTCTCTAACAATAGTTGCTTTTAGTTGCAAAGTACTACCCTCAAATAACCAGAAGACTTGATAAATTGGACAATAAATAAACTTGTTACTATGACTTCTTAAAAACATATTACATAGAACTATCTTCCTGTCACACACTTATCTCTTTAGTATTTTGGTCATAACTCTCCTATATCACATCGGATTGCAAAAATCTTGTTCTTGTTTGAAAAGTAATTGAATAACTTTTCTAATCATACCAAGTTTAGCCAAGAAAGACAAGTTTTGACCTCATAAAATTTGAACTAAAAAAAGTTATGGGATTACAATTCTAAATAAATAAATCCTAACTTAAAAAATAACTCTAAATGGATCCTACATGATCATCTAATTTTGTTCTTAATGACCCTAAATGCTTTGGCAACACTCCATCCTTAAGAAAATAAATATCAAGTCTCTCATCATATCAAGCTTCAAAAGGACTAAATTTGGTGAGAAAAACAAGTCTTTACTAACATTTGGAGTTCCATCATTTTATATTAGTTCAACATGAAAGTCAGATTAAAAAGAATTCCATCTTTCTTGGAGTCAAAACATACTATTTGGTCTTCATTTATACCATAGTTTGTTGACTCGATGACTGAGGTATAGGAGATGAGTCAGGTATATAACTCCCTTATGTACTAGACTTGGCCGAGTCATGAGGGTGATTTGGCCGAGTCATGAGGGTGACTAGGCTGACTCCCATGACTCGGACCAAGTCTTAATTTTCTTTAAAAAAATACAAAACACACGTGTTATAAAACATTAAAACTTAATAAAAAAAACCCTTAATTACTTAATTTATGTTGAAATATTAAAGAAATAACAATGAATATGACTCTTCTTTTCCAAAGTCTAAATTGTTCACATTGTTTTGTTTCTTTAATTTTGGAATTCAAGTCGAGCAAAGCTCAACCCTTGTAATCTATCTTGTTCTTCAATCAAGATTCAAGATTTAAGAGTTTGTTCAAGTCAAGAACAATGAAGAACTAAAGATTGAAATACAATTTCAGACCTTCAGCAATTCATATTTCAAAAGCTTTTGTGTCATGTGTGATTGGTTCTCTTAGACTCTCTTCTCTCCAACTATCGCACGGTCCAGACTCCACTCTAGGCTTCTATTTCAAGCACCAGCAGTAACTAATGGGCTCAATATGATCAAATCCCATAATTTATTTTATTATTCTCATTTTTAGTTTGAAAGAAGCTAGGATGGTACATGAACAACGATTCTCAGTTATTTATATATTTATTTGTATTTGGTAATATCTTTGGAAGACTATTAAGTTTTCACATAGAAGAACCTCTTGATTAATGGGAATTTTGTAGAATCATAAAAGAGATTGCTCACATATACAATAAAAATAGATAATGCTTGATATAAAATACCTTATGTAATTTTTAATATATTTTGTATTATATAAAAATAGAAATAACAACTGACATGACTCCCCAAGTTGACTCCATTGACTCCCAAGTCAACTCCACTCCTGAGCTATCTGAGTCATGTCAAAAATCCCAATTAGCAAACTTTAGTTTATACCAAAATTGACTGCTACTTAGAAGTCTTCTCTCTTTTAGATAGTTTATAATCAAAAGATTTGAAACAACACCAATAAAAAACTAGTACAGTTTTACCTCATTATTAGTACAAATTCTACACACAAAATGTGTTGGCAACTTTCTAGCACACTTAGTGAGACAACTTTCTCCTCATATTTTTCACATTGGCCCCATCACTACCACTAACAACAACTCATAGCATTCTGATGGCATTAAAGAAATCCATATTTGTTGTTATAGTTATTTTTACATTTTGTAAAGGCAAGAAAGATGTCTTGGACAACCCTAGCTCATAACAATTTCCACTACCAACAATAAACATATTTTGTCTCGCATTATTACCAAATCGTAAGGGTTCCCATTCGATTTTGCCTCTCAACCGCCTTGCAAAGAAGCATCCTTAGAGGCTATTGCGTATATGCTTAATAGATTGAAATTCCTATTAGGTTATCCTAGAAGGGGGTGAATAGGATATTAAAATTATTCTAACCTTTTTGCAAGTGTTGGAATTGATTTTGATAGATTTTTATCTTCTACAATGTGTGTGTGCTACAATGTGTTTACTCAAGTATTTTATCAAACACTTAGTGAGAAAGAGTAGCAATGAACATGAAAGTAAAGAAACAAATAATCACACACTCAATCCACAACAAGAGATTTATAGTGGTTTGACATGATGGTCTACGTCCACTCTTCTAAAGCTCACTACCGAGCTTGTGTATATTTCATTTAGATTGCTTAATACAATCTAGGTCAAAAATATACAAAACTTATCTACTTGCACAAAGCAAGCTACACAATACACTCGGTGTCTCTGGCGAGTGTTGTCAACTTTTGGTATCTCCGATGGAAGCAAGGTTAAAAGAATATGAAGATGAATGCAAATTAATGCAAAAGGAAAAAAAACAAATATTACCACAATATGGCTGATGTTGCTACTTAATCAAGTTGGAGTGCTCGTTGTTGAGTTAGTGTGTCTTAGTTCATCCACAATGCTTCAAGCCTTGGTTCTTGAGCTCTTAGAGCTTAACCAAACTAAGGTTTCCTCTTGGGACAACCCACAAATAACTCTCTTCAAGTATGCTAGTTAATGGTAAAGAGAGAGTTAAGTAAAGTGTGTGTTTCTCACAAAGTAGAATGGCTTTAAAGCTCAAAACAGTAGAAAAGATGGCTTTCCTTCAATGGAGACTCCAATTTAGCAAAGGTTCTTACACTCTTGTTGAAATGCTTGAAGTGTTTGCCCTAAATAAAAACTTTCCCTTTTATAGTGGATGGAATCCACTTATAACTATAGGATTAGAATCTCCTAAAACAGGCAAGAAATCATGGCCCTTAATTCAAAAACGAAGTTTAAAAAACCCAGTTACGTACCCCTGACCGATCAGACACTTAGAGTTCGAATAAGCGATAAACCAGGGGCTTCATCGATCAGGCATCAAGGGGAAAGTCCCTCTAGTCCCTATGCCTGAGTGCCCTGATCGATTAGGCACTTGGAGACCAATTAGGGTTAGGCGCTTGATCAATCAAGACACAAGGGGCAATGGGATCTAGTCTTCCTTCTGAGCCTCTTCTGAGTGCCTTGAATGATCAAGCACTTAGAGAACGATCAGGGCCAAGTGCCTGATCGGTCAAAGCTCATGGGGCAACTCAGACTGGACTTTTTCCTAGGCACAATCTAATACACCTAATTAGTCATGCACTTGGAGACCGATTAGCGGTCTTGAATTTAAGGATTTTGGGATTTTTGGGGGGCGATCTTCACTTGGGCATCTCACCTGGGATTTTGGCCATTGGCCGTACACATGCCAAGGCCTCTTTGAGGCTTACTTCGGCATCCTAAATGCCTATATGAATGAATGCATTATACCTTGGTTAGGATGAAGCATTTGGAGGATACAATATATGGTTAAGATGAGCCATACACATGCCAAGGCCTCTTGAATCTTCATGATGTGATCGTGATCCTTGACACATTTTAGGCACTTACAAGACATGCATATTCTATTTAACCATAGGATTGACATACTTTATACACATGACTTAACAAAAACCATAGCAAATCAATTCACATAATGAGGACAATAAGGAATCAAATCTTTAATCTACTTACTGAATATAATTAAGGACACAATATATGCCACTAGCATAAATATGATTATTGAATTAA
This sequence comes from Platanus orientalis, assembly GCA_025762735.1. Classification (NCBI taxonomy): domain Eukaryota; kingdom Viridiplantae; phylum Streptophyta; class Magnoliopsida; order Proteales; family Platanaceae; genus Platanus; species Platanus orientalis. The sequence goes on along the minus strand of JAOXJP010107925.1, from coordinate 10,041 downwards.
ACAAATTAAATCCATACATTTCACATACCAAGTTCATGAATATAGCAAATTAACCTTGTGAGTTTAGTAAATTGACCTTCCATACAATGCTAAATAAATTGATTTTTAAATCAAATCGAAGAACTTGGGTTCTAAGCCACATAAGAGTCATAAATTCTGAATCAAATTGAGATGTGAACTTAGAAATAGTTGTCTAAAAAACTAGCTTGCCCTATTTCCCAAAGGTGAGAGAGAGAGAGAGAGAGTAGGACTATCCAACCCAAAGGCCAATTTGGGTGTTGTACTTTAAGGCAGTTTAATGTATTATATCATGATCCACCAATATACAGTTTCCAAATAATCTGTGTCAATTGCTTGTAGAAGAGACTTTTATAGAAAATAACATGACCATTAAAAATTATCTAAAGATGGGATGAAGTCATAGGTCGTTGTATTCATTATGATGGTTATCAAGATCTCGATCTAGATCATAGGATTGTATAATCGTATAATCCAACAATCCTAAATTGTCTAAACAATCTGACTCACTCCCAAAATCATAAGGTTACAGGATCTCCGTATGATCCCGCTTAAGATTGTGGGATTGTGTAGGATCACGATCCCATTGCGATCCTGACTGGTCCTACATATTTTACTGCTGGGGTTTTTTCATTGGGTTAATGAAACAAACCATTAGGATTTTAAGCCTAAGTTACCACTCTTTACAAACCCAGAAGCCTTTTTGGCTCAAAATTAATAATAATAATAATAATAATAATAAATTCCTTACGACCAAAAAACCCTAGCTTTAAATCATTTGAGATTTAGTAGTGGTGGTTGATTGCCAAATTATTCGAAGTTCATAATATTAGTAACAATGATAATGATAAGCCTGACAATGCATTTAAGGATTTTGATGATTTTTCCATAGATGGTGTGGGTGCTAGCAATGACATTAATGAGGATGTTGATAAAAAAACCACTTTAAAGAAAACTTTGAGCTCAATAACTAAAAAAAAAAAATCTTGGTTTGGATGGTTGAATATTCATCTTTATTTATGTTTGTGGTGTTGTTACCCCATTGGAAATGGATGGAAACATGAACCATCTAGTATGAATTTGCTTAGTTATTTTAATATGTTTTGTTATCATGGTGTTGAAACTTTGAAAACATTGTACTTTAGTACTTGATAGCTAACTAATTAGCTTTTGGATAATTTATATTACAAATGTGTAATATAATTTTAGTTAATAGAGATGTAGAGTATAAAAGTTGTATTATGCTAAATTTTATTCATTTTCCTTTAATGATTTTAAGAATTCTTAAACATAGATCCTTATTATTGGTAGTTTTCTATTTTATTTTTTTATGGAAAGTAGAATCTAAAGATTCTCGATCCGATTGACAAGATCCCCCCCAGTCCTACATAGGATCTCGATTTTAACAACCTTGGTCATAATAGGAACCTATAATTTAGAATTACCTAACTAAAGAATTTTAATTGCGAGATTCCTTGTAAGTGCCAATGGTGTCCTACATGGCAACATATAGTGAGGTAGCATCCTACTTGATATTGATTTAAAATCTCACTATTGATTTTGCTATTAAGAGGCTAAAACTCTCTCTCTCTCTCTCTTTCTCTCTCTCTCTCTCTCTCTCTCTCTCTCTCTCTCTCTAGATGGGATTATTAACAACTTTGTTACAAATGTTTACAGAATAGAGATGTCTGAAGGTAAAGATGAAGGTTTGCTTGAAGATAATGCCAAGAAATCCAAAGAGAATATATAATTCAAAGTTGGGGAAGGGATGCTTACTAGGTCCAAAGTGAGGACCCCAAATATGGGTGGCCACCTTAAAAAAAACGAAGATAAAACACAATATAATTTTGTCTCTTTTCCAACGTGAGAAGAGAATTAACATGTGATTCTATTATATAAAGACAAATGATTTACAAAGATTACAATAGATTTCTCTAAAGATTACAACAATGTTTTTCCAAAGATAATGTATCCCAAAGAGTAGGAAATCAAAAGAATAAATGCAATTATTATTTTTTTCTCTTAAAGATAAGTTCAAAAGAATAATAGGAATTGTTAATGGAGAAGAGGTGTAGAGATTGAGAGAAGAGGCGAAGAGAACTACAGAGAGACGATTTCCAAAAGATTAAGGAAATCATACAAATAAATTTTTTGGAGAAAATTGTTGGAAAACGGTTTTGAAACACCCAGATTTTTACTGTGCCCAGATTGAAAATCTGACTGGGTGAACATGTTTGAGCCAAAATAAAAGTGGGTCCACATGGGTTCATGTTCACCTCAATAAGGAGAACAACGTTGTATAGGTAGATGCTTAAAACCGTTAATGGGTGAATGAGAAATTGTCTCTAAAGGTGCCTACTTGATCACTAGTAAAATTGGTGAAAGGGTGTGTCCATTCATATGGATTTATAGTCATGCCTTGGTGACTATTATAATCGAATAGACACACATGTGACTATTAAATCACACCTATTGACACATGTTTATTCTGTACAGACATGTAGGTGCCTATTAAATCATCCCTTTTGACACATGTCTATTCCGAATGGACATGTAGGTGGCTATTAAATTGCAACTTTCTAATTTGTGTCTGTTCGAACACCAAAGGTTGTGCCCCTATGCTTGTTCCGAACAGATATGAACAACTCTATAAATAAACATCTCTCATTCATTTTACTCTATTCGGTTTTTCAATTACTCTATTCCGAATTCAAAATTCATAGTATTCCTTAGGCATCATAGAAGATGTCCAAATTAGGCATATAGAGAGCATGATAGTCTGTTCGTGTTATAAGAGAGAGAGTACAACACAAGTTTGATTCGCCAGGCACACAGATTGTAGTGCTTCTTTTGTGTGTATATATCATTGTATCCTAGGAGGTAAATGCTCGAAGAGTTCGTAAGCACCAATGGGAGGGGCAAAATCTGTCTTAAGGACATAGTGTAAACACTATCCTTGATCAATTCGGTATTGTTTAATTGTCAATTCGTACAGCCAGGTGATTCTTTTATTTCCTTTTAAGTATTTTATTTATATGAAATAAATACTTTTGTTTAGAGAATAATGCATATTATAGAATATAAACCCAACAAAAATTTCCTACATGGTAGGAAATCAAAGAGACACATGTTGTATTGGCTAGTTGTCTTGTGTATTCTTTGTCTGCATCGTTGGATCTGGATCATCATCTCTTTCACACCTTCTAGTGTAGACCATTAGGTAGGCCACTAAGCCTCCCCCCCCCCCTTATTTTAGAGGAGTTGATTCACCAAACTATTTGTTGTATATTAACCATCTCATAGTCTATGATCAATCCATCAAAATGAGATAAAGAACTAAAACAAGTCTAGGATGAATGAAGCCATCACTAATAATGGTATAAGGTACAATCTAAAACAAGATTATAGATCAAATTATCTCTCTTAAGGTATTATCTAAATCTTGGATTGATTTTTTTGTGCATCATTACTCTATAAACCCTAACATTGGCCCCAAGAGTCAAGTCCCAATGCCCCAGTGATTGGAGCACGCCTCTCTATAGTGGAGGTTGTGGTTTGAACCCAATATGTGGTACTTGTCCATTGCCTCTCCCACTATGTTGTGGGTCCTGCATGGATGCAACAGTCATCGGGTTCGTGAAAAACAAACAAACAAACAAAACTTGACCCTAAGCCAATCACCTCATCCATGGGATGGGCCAAGCAGCAAAGACATAAAAGGGGAACAAGCAATAAAATAAAAATAAATTAAAAATTAAAAGAAGAAGATGATGATGATGATAAAAGGAGAAACCTAGGCCTTCAAAATTCAAAACCCTTCACGTCGTACTTCAACCTGAACCCGACTATATGAAAGCTAAACCCGAACTGAACCCAGTTAGTGGCATCTACCCTAATAAAATCCATGGGAAACTCACTCATTAAATTTATCCATCCATCATCTTAGGTGTTTTATAAAATGAAATGATATATGTTATCAAGCATAAATCTGAATGAGTTCATTATGAACCAACACCTTGTGGCTTGAAATTTGAAATGAAATGACTATATTACATGTGGCTACCAAACACGACCTTACTAATATAAAAGAGATTTTATGACATGTCTCTAAACATTTGAAGTTTCTCTTTTTTTATCTAAAATTGAAATCGGATTAGTGATTACTGATTAGTTATTAGAAGGTGAAAAAGGGACATAATTAAGGAAAGTGATAAGTATGCAATTGTCAACTAATACTAATACAAAATATTAAAAAAACAAAAGCCTTTTGTTTTTGGCTTATGGTTTTCATGAATTTTTCTTTCAAAAATTTAAGAAAAATGAAACACAAACCATTGAGTTTCTGAAGATTTAGTCAAGAAAATTGATACCTATGCAATTGTCTACTAATACATTTACACATGAGGACATTTTAGCAATATACTTGATAAAAATGAATCATCACACGTTGAAGATCGAACACAAAGTGGCTTAGGTGGCCACTCAAAAGACCCATCATTTTATGGTAAAGTTTTATCTAGTATTTTTTTTACATAAAAAAATGAGTATGAAAAAGTGATATATTAACTAATTTCAAAAATGAAAGATCATACACAAATCATTACATTGTGACACATACTCATTTGTTGTCCATGGTATTGATTATGATTATTTTGCTTATTTATTTGTATCCATAGACTGCTATGCTATTGCTTCTTATAGTATAAACTTCATATTAGTATCCATGTTTATGCTACATAAGATAAACCTATGTACAGACTATGTCTGCTATCATTTGGATATGGTTTGTATTTGTACTTGTTGAGTCCATCAAGCTCAGGTCAATTGGCACAGGTTACGATGGTATGTGATGAGCTGATGATACATGGAAGTAGGGGTGGCAATTCGTGTTCGGGTCAAGTTAGGGGTACAGCACTATATGCGTCAACCCGAACACGATACGTTTATTAATCGTGTCAAAAGCCTCAACCCTAACACGACTTGTTTAATAAATAGGTAACACGACATGACCCACATAACCTATTTAATAAATGGGTCGTGTTGTGTTGACACAAACACGACCCACGTAACCCGTGTATTAAATGGATCATGTTGGGTTGACATGATTGAACACGACCCATAATAACCCATTTAATAAATGGGTCGTGTCGGGTTAACATTATTGAACACGACCCATATCAACCCGTTTAATAAATGGGTCATGTCAACCCAACTCAAAAAATGGCTTAAAATTAATTGATTGATTTCTAAATAAACTAACATTGTTTTAAAGTCAAAATATTTCAAATTCAACTAACAACATTCCAACAAAATAAAAAATACATATTGATAAACAATCCCCCCTTCCCATCTATACTCTTTACTCTAGTGACAAGTTTTTGAATGAAACCCCTGTGAAGATTGCATGAAGACAATGTTTCCATATCACAATGTGTACATATTGATAAACAATCCAATGTTTCCAAGAGAGCCCTCAAAGGGTGAACAATCCAATGTTTCCAAGAGAGCCCTCAAAGGGTGGTGGTGAACACAACTCTTATTTGGCACACATAGACATGCTTTCTCAATTCCTTGCATGAATCCACTCTGAAGATTCATGTGTTGTTTATACATATTTCAGCAATTAAAAAACTTGCAAATACAGATCAAGAGTCAATTTGGCAACTAAAAATTCAACATGGACTACTATTGCAAAGTGTTTGAGCATGCAACGTTCAAACTAATTTAGCAGCTATCGAGTACAAGTTGTACCTCCTTTGTGTCTGCAAGCATCCCAACTATGTCAATATCAATGGCATCAATGCACCGTGACCGAGAACAAGATCCCTACAGCTTGGTGAGTCACCAACTACATCACCCAAGGCCCACACAACATATTTAAGAAATATAAAGTAAACCATTCTACAGTTACAATGAAGAAATATCTATGTTACAACTCTCTAACCAACAAGAGGATAGAAAGAGAGCTTTCTACCATCCGATGCATTCTTCTAAAGACTAGTTACTACAATTAAATTTAGCCCCAAAATTACTTCCATTGAATGGTATGTTTTGCAATCAGTTACCTTGGTTTCTCAGGTGTATTCCTTATCAGACCAACATGTTTCATCCTTGACTTGATTGATCCTTTGGCCAATTAGAATTCATGAAGACAGCAGATCTAGAAAATAGCAGATCTAGATGACACAACTACAACTCTCTACACTCTTACTTTAGAACAGGCATCAAGTACATTATATGTACTAGTTACAGTAGATTCAATAAGTTCTACCTGCAAGACAGTTATCTATAATTTATGACTGAGAGAATAAATCCCATGAAAGGTGGATGTGTTATAGAGGGGCATGGATTTTGATACCACTCAGCATTTTCTAAGCCCAGATATGGGAAACAATACATGAATCATATCCATTTTGTTCCCTTGTTTTTTCTTTGTTGAGGGTGTGGAGGCAGATAAACATACATCCAATACCAACCAAGATGTCACCACGGCAATTAAAATTAAGTAAGTCTAAGAAATGTTCTACTAATAGCAAATAAACATACATAAAAGCCCCTCAAATCCACTTAAAAAATCCAACACTCATGATTCATAAAATCCACTTACCTGGCAGCAACATGAGCAGTGTCAAATCCACCTAAAAACCCAACACTCATTATAATAAATATACATATATCTTACCTTAGTGACTTCTCCAATAAATTCATAAAAACCCCTCAAATCCTCTTATGACAACTTTTAAGTCCTATGTAATAGATGTGTCCATACCTCGGAAAGTACATTGTTCAATCCTCTTGAAGTCTTATGATAATTAATTGTTGATAGACATCCATATTTTATAAGCATACAAATTATAATAATTATATATAAATAGATTACAAACAAAGTCAATTTAATGATAACATCAATTAAAAGTTTTTAGTGCATATCTAATCAAAACAAAGTAAAACTTTCTTAATACATATACAATAAAAAATAAACACAGTCCATTGAAATTCTAGTTAAATCTAAATAAAGAAAAACTATCATAGTTTTTTCTGTATGTCTGATAAAAGGTATCCATGCATCCATCCATGTCCAAGTCATGTGTTATGCTACACCGCCATGATCATGTACCATGTGAAACCTACAAGTAAACAAAACTATAATTATGAAAAAGTGAGAAGAATTATATAATATTATTGTGAAAATAATATTAAAAGCTAGATAATGCAAAAAATTATACATAATTGATATGTGATATACCTATCACTAAACATTAGGATTAACAGAAGCAGATGCGGCAGTGGATGATGGAGTATCATCTTTCGAATTCTTGTTGATATCCATATGCAGGATGTCTTCAACGAATTCATCCCATTTCATTTGTGTGACATCTATGTCAAAAATAGAAACAATAATGGCAATTGGCATGAGACTAACTATTAAAGAAAACATAGGGACAAATTATGAGTTAAATATGAAATAACTAATTATATAAACAAGGTTACCTTTTTCTCTGTATAACTAATCTCTAGTGCAAACTAATGCTTCAACAATATCGGGCTTAAGTGCACTTCTGAATTGATCAATGACTCTACCACCAACACTGAAAGTAGATTCTGAGGAAACGGTTAAAGCATGAATACTCAAAATATTATGAGTCATGGAAGCTAATTCTGGATATTGAAATTGATTTGTTTTCCAAAAAGTAAGAACATCCAATTTTGTATTACGGTCCACTTTTGGCTCTTTTAAATAGAGTTCCATTTGATTTTTTTGGTGCATGGGTAACAAATTCATCAATTTCAAATGAATCAAACTCCTACATAAAAAATCACAACAATTAATTTCACTTAAAAAAAATAATAATATCATATAATTCATTAAAAAAATATTACTTTCATCACCTTTGTAGTTTCCCTATTAAAAGATTTGTTTTGAGTTTCATGAATGACTTTACCATCATGTTTTTCAACATATGTGGTAGAAGTTGTAGGAGCATTACTTGCATATTCCATAAAGAGAGAAAATAACTTCTCACAAAAATGCAAATACGCAATAGAATTGCTAACTCCATAAATCTTCTTATAGCAAAAATCTACACATTGAAGTTTATAACGAGGATCCAAAATAATTGATATAGCTAACAACCCATTAAACTCAGACCAATATTTCTCAAATTTTGTATACCTTTAAACTGTCATTTTCCTCATGTAATCATCTTTACTCTTAATTTTTTTGCTTCAGGATAAAAAAAATCATGAAAATTGATGAAAAATATAAGTTGGATGTAGGATATTTGGTGCCAGAAAATGCACAATTAGCATCATAAAAAATAGTCAAGACTGTATCAATTTTTTCTATCTTATCTCATTCAGCAACAGTAGGGCAATGCTTATAATTAGAGTAAATCAACTCTAAGTGACAAAAAGCATGCCAATATAATAGAACACTCTCAAGCATTAGAAAAGTAGAATTCCACCTAGTAGGAACATCTTGTTTCAAACCTTTCTTGCTATCCAAAGACATTTGATTGATAGAATCTAGAAACTTTTGGTTTTTACCTTGTGATCCTTCAACATATTTGATACTTTCACGAATCTTTTGGATAACATTATCAAGCTCTTTTAACCCATCCTGTACTATCAAATTCAAAATATGAGCAAAACAACGCAAATGAAAGAACTCACCATCACAAAAAAGTGTTATCTTAATGTTCAATTGAGTTCTCAACATATCAACAGAAACATCATTCGAAGAAGCATTGTCCAAAGTTATTGAAAAAACCTTGTTCTCAATCCCCCACTCACACAATAAATTATAAATTTTTTCAGACAATGATATCCCATTGTATGGTGGTGGCATGAAACAAAAATTCAACACCCTTTTTTGTAAAACCCAATTCTTGTTAAGAAAATGTGCAGTGATGCACATATATTGATAAGTTGTTATAGAACTCCACAAATCAGATGTAAAACTAATTCTACCAGGAGCATCAGTCAACATAAATCTAATCCTTTCTTTCTCCCTTCTATACATCTTCATCAGATCAGCCTTGGTAGTGTTTCTAGTGACAAGCGGTAGATCATCACGCAAGTACAAAAATATTGCTCTTATGCCCACATACTCAACAAATCGAAAAGTCAAATCATGAATAACAATTACAGCAATTAATAGTTCTCATAATTTTTCAATGTCAAATTTAGAGGCACTTAAGGACAAAGAGCCATCACTTTGACTTAAAAGCAATTGTCCTACGTCTCGCGTGTCTCTTCTCACGCAACCAGCCAAATGACGCTTTAAATTCTCAGTTCCATACTTACTTGAAGCTATATGTTCATCCCACACCTCTTGCATTTACACCACGGTATCTTGTCTACCCCTAAAGGAAGCATCTCGAAAAATGGTCAAATAGTTGAAGTCCTCTTTCTCTTTGATCTCTTTTTTTGGTTCTCTATACCAATGGAACCTTCTTTATATAAAATTTGTTTAGAATGCAATAATGAAAACAACACTACAATGGTTATTGAAACAAAACAATAGGATGGAAAAATAAATAATAAATACAAATGCATAACAAAAATTGGTTTCCTATGCTTTCAAACAAAATAAAGATAGACAAACCTTTATAAGATCCAATTCAAATGCAACAACCTCACAATCCTTATATGTTGCTACAATGATTATAGTTTTGAGTTGAAACCTGCACCAAGAAAACGTATCACATGAACTAAATTACATTATTTATTCAGTTTTCTTCTAAAAAAATACAAAAATAAAGAGAATGAGAATAGTGCCATGTCAATAAGCTATCAAGGAAATGCCCAAGGTACATTTGTGCATTCAAATGCCCTAACATTCTACAATTTAGAGATTCCATATTCTTTGCATCCAATGACCATTATTATTCGTTTAGATTGTTCTTTCCTTGATTCAAGTGGGGGATACTTCATCCCCTTCTCTCTTTCTTGTATTCCTTAAGTATTTTTTTTTCTATCAACAAAAGAAAAAAGACCAAGTGATTGTGCTCAGTCAATGTT
>JAOXJP010107914.1:0-14195 GCA_025762735.1 Platanus orientalis | reverse complement strand
GTCACACACACACACACACAGAAAGAGATGTCAATATCATTGTATTTATGATAGCAGGGGAAACAAGGGATTTACAATGGAAGTCTAAATTAACTCATACAAATGATAAATACGAGTATGGAACAGAGATTAGTTCCTCACAGAAATTTCTTATGTTACCTTACATTAAAGGTATCAAGTGAATCAACAATCCGTCATTTTATGCAATATGAATCAGATAAGTTACACGAAGATTTAACAATCCACAAATTGTATTCTTAATTTTTATTTTAAATAAAAATTTTCTTTACTGATCAGAAAAAAAAAAGAAGGCCTAAGCACACCCACCACAACATACTTTGCTTCCTTAAGCCACCTGTAGAAGATACACATCATGACTCTTAGAACTATCAGTTAGTGGAAGCAACTTCCATTTTGCATGGTTCCACATGTTTATTTTTTTCACTGATGATGAGTCCAAATATTGATTAAACCTTGCGATTGGACTTGAGGTGTAAAACACCCTGGAAACCCAAATTTTGCTGATGAGAGAGAAAGAAAAAAATGTGGGGTACACAGTGATGTGTGTTTTCTCTATCCACGAAATCAATATAGCCCTGAAAATAGGATTTCAATTGATTGACAAAAAAAGAAAAAAAGAAAAAAAAAACACGTTAGTACTCACATTAGCATTGAGACGGGTGATCTTGCTTTTGGACTATTAGCTTTCTTGATATTTTATTATTTTATTTATGGTGATGATGTTTTTGCTCCTGTTGCGGACTTCACTGAAGGTCAATTGAATATGAAAACATGGAAGAAGGGGTGATGATGTTGTGGATTAGAGCAAAAGTTGGGTGGGGTAGGGAGTAGGGACATAGGGTGTTGGATCAAAAGGCTGGGATTGTGCTGGGAAGGAAGTAGGGATTGGACGCTAGATTGAAGGGTTGGAATTGTGTTGGGGACTATAACCACGTATTGTATGTTATAGAATGGTGATAATGTCTATTAAATAGCCTATAAGTCAATTGGGGTAAAATGGTGTTTTGAATAATTGATCGCGTCATGTGAGCACTTTCCATCACTTGAAGGCTTGAAGCGATGGGGAATTCATGGAGGGAAGTTTTGTGAGTCTGACAAATAAACCAGGAGGCCAGTGAATTTCTAGAAACCCTGGGGGGAGGTTTCTCTAATAGTAAATACCTAAGAGGAAGTTTCTTTAATTGACAGAAACTTCAGGAAAGGTAACTGTAATTTACCTTTAAGTTTTGCTTCAGCTTTGCTATGTTGTACCTCTAACATTTACACACTTATTTTTAAAATAATAGTTGTTTTCTGCCGGGACTAACACTAATTCGAAATTTGATGCAGGTATACTTCATACAATTGTGTTTCATAGAGCTTTGGGTCTTGTACGGCCCAAGGATATTGATTTAGAACTTTTTGAAATTACTTATGTAAGTGATACTTAAATCTTTGAAGTGACTCGTTTATGTAGGCATTTGGAGCTGTCATCCTTTCTAGGATGTATTCTTGTTTAGTTTTTGAATTCATATTGTGGTAGCTCGAATTCATTGATGGTACTGGGAAGAAGATTTCTTAAAAAAAATGGATTGCCTTTTATTTGGTGTATATAGACCATTTGAACCATTGGATGTGCACAGAGCATGTTGAACTATTGTATTTAAATTTCTTTTCCTTATTATATTTTTGGTTTTCATATTTAGAAAAATATGCTTATTTAGAAGCTTCACTTTTCCCGTGCACATTTTACTATTCAAGTTTATTAGTGTGTGTTTATGATGCCGGATGAACTCCCAAAAGTATTGAATAGGTAGGCTTAGGTTTATGGGGAAAGGGTATAAGGTTCAGATTTAAGGTTTTTGAAAAGGGGTAGAAAGAGGGAAGATTAGGTGAGGTAAGGATACAAGGTTAAAGTGCTGATTTCAGTCCTTTGGTGATACTCTATAGATTGTTACAACAACACTGTGGGTTTAAAGTAGGGTGGTTGTAGTGGGCTTTGGTGTAGGAAACTAAATAAAGATTGAATAGGGATTAATAAGAAAGATGCGCTAATAGGGGTTTGATGAGTAGTTTTGTGTATTAGATTCAAAGAAAAGAAATAAGAAGAATCGAAGAAGAAGAAGAAGAGAGATACGAAGTTGGGATAGAATGTCATATTGGAGATTAGGGATACTACATACAACTTATTGTATTTATGTATTGGATGTAAAATACTAAAATACCCCCAAATATATGTGGTCGTATGTACCCTCTTATGCATACTCCATTGACTTTATTACCCTTACATAGAATGTACCCCTACATACATACAATCTCTCTACACTCCCCCTCAAACTAGGATGCAGGGATTACTCATTCCCAGCTTGGCCACAAGATGACTAAAGAGTGAACTCAGCCCCTTTGTAAGGAGATCAGCAAGTTGATCTTCAGTGCAGACATAAGGAGTACAAATCCTGTTGGCTTGAAGTTTTTCTTTGATGAAATGGCGATCAACTTCTATATGTTTCGGTCATGTTGAATTGGGTCGTTGGCAATACTTATCGCTGCCTTGTTGTCACGATAAAGACTCATGAGTTCTCTAACCACAAACCCCAAATCTCCGAGCATGCCTTGAATCCAAATGAGCTCGCAAATACCATGGGCCATGGCCCAAAATTCAGCCTTAGCACTCAATCAAGCAACAACAGGTTGTTTCTAACTCCGCTAGGTAATACCCATATGTGCACCGTCGATCTGTGATTGATTCAGCTCAATCAGCATCAGTGTATACCTCAACCCGCAATACAATATTTGCTGTATAGAGAAGTTCTAAACCATGATCCTTCTTTAGATACCTTAGAATCTTGTATGTAGCCTCCAAATGGACAGTTGTAGGAGCATGCATAAACTGGCTAACTAGCCCAACTGCAAGGAAAATGTCTGGGCGTGTTAAAGCCAAGTATATAAGTTTTCCAACCAACCATGGATACCGTCCAACATCTAATAATCTGTCACCATCATCTTCCCTCAGTTTGTAATTAGCATCAACAGGAGTATCACATGGTTTGCAACCTAGCATTCCTGCTTCACTAAGAAGATCCAACACATACTTCCTTTGGGAAAGAAAAATACACTGCTTGGAGCAAATTACTTCAATGCCTAAAATGTATTGGAACTGCCCAAAGTCTTTGATTTCAAACTCCTTATTGAGATATTGTTTTAATTGCTCCACTTCATTAGAGTCATTTTTGGTAACCATGATATCATCGATATACACAAGAAGGGCTGTTATAGAGTTACCTTCACGTTTAATGAACAGAGTGTGATCAGCCTGACTCTACTTGTAACCTTTCTTCGTCATAGCATAACTAAACTGCTCAAACCAAGCCCTTGGGGACTGTTTTAGTCCATACAACGCTTTTCATAGTCTGCATACTTTTCCTTTGGCAGTAGAATGAAGGAAGCTCAGTGGGGTTTTTTTATACACCTCTTCTTTTAAATCCCCATGGAGAAAATCATTTTTACATCAAGTTGGAAGAGTGGCCAGCCTTGCCTTGTTAACTGCCATTGAGATGAGAATACGTATGGAATTCATCTTCGCAACTGGGACAAATATTTCTTTGATAATCGATTCCTTACGTTTAAGTGTACCCTTTTGCAAACAGACGGGCCTTATATTGATCAACACTTCCATTTGATTTGAGCTTCATTGTGTGAATCCACTTGTAGCCAGCTGTAGATTTACCCCTTGGGAGATCAACTAGATCCCAGGTGTGATTCTTTTCCAGTGCATTTATCTCTGCAATCATATCTTCTCTCCATTGTACTTGTGAGAGAGCCTCAGATACACTACGTGGTATAGAGATAGAGAACAAAGAGGTAGCAAATGATTTATGGGAAGGAGACAAAATCATAGGAAACAAAGTTAGCTATAGGGTGATGAGTACAAGTACGAACACCCTTACGAAGAGCAATGGGAAGATTTAAATATGATGGAACGGGCGAAGGAGAAGGGGAAGTAGAATTACTTGGAACAGGTGGATCTAAAGTGGATTCCTGAAGAGGTTCATGAGGAGGTGCAAACAATCCCTTCTTTCTGGCATACACTTAAGAGGTTTCTCTAGTTGACTTATCTCCCCTTGAGCACCAAAAGTTTTAGTGGCGCCCTCTCCTTGAGAAGCTTGTCTACTACAGTCATCATAACTTCCACAATCAAAGATGTGTGGGGGAATTGGGAGAATAATAATAGCTTCTTCAACATCATGGTGCTCCACGAACACCATGGATATGCTTCAGAGGAGGCGACCTTGCATGATGCTCCCCCCTCACCTATGTTATCTTTGTATGGAAAATGGAGAATCGGGCAATCATATTCTTCTCCACTGCTCCTTCTCAAAATCAATTTGGGATGACTTTCTTAAACACGATTCTGTGAGTTGGACTATGCCTTATAGTCTTCTTGAGCTAGTGTCTCAATCGAAGTGTGACTCTTTTGAGAGCCGTGGTAAGAAATTTTGGTTAGGCCTCATGTATGGCATCATTTGGGAATCTGGAAGGAGAGGAACAAAAGAATCTTTGAGGGAGTTAAGAAATCTCATGTGGAGGTGGCGTACTCTATCCTCTTTGAAGTTGCCTCTTGGGCTGTAGCCACAAACGACTTCATATGGCTTTCAATTTTTGACATCACAAGGGATTGGTACTCATATTTCATCTTTCACATTGTCATGTCTTGCTAAGTAGGTGAATGACCTTTTGGTCTCTTCTTGTACATTCTTTGTCCTTTTTTTTACTTTCTCAATAAAGATCGTTATTCATAAAAAAAAAAAAATGGTACGCCCCCTCGAGAGGTATCCTACTAGTGGCACAAAAAGGAACTAACTCAAAGAGCGAAACATCCATAGAAACAAATAGTTTATGAGAAGGAGAATGATAGCACTTCTACCATTTTTTATCAGCAGCAAATCCCAAGAAAACTCATTTCAAGCTTTAGTATCTAACTTAGACCGATCAACCATAGAAATATGAACAAAACAAACATACTAAACACTTTAGGAGGTATAGAAAAAGGATCAGACAACCCAACAGTACTTCAAGTGCACATTTAAAGTTGAGAACACGAGTAGGAAGGTGATTAATGAGATATGTAGCGGTTAATACAACATTAACCCAAAAAACCTTAGGAGCTTTCATCTAAAACATGAAAGTCTGAGTTACCTTTAAGAGATGATGATTTTTCGGCTCCATCACAGCATTCTGCTCTGGGTTATGACAGGTGGTTTGGTGTAGCATCCCATTGGCAGTGATGTAGGATGAGAAAGAGTGAGAAACATGTTCGCCACCGTTATTTAACCTTAGAATCTTTATCTAGGCATCTATTTGAGTTTCATCCATTTTATGAAATGTTTCAAATGTAGGGAATACCTTACTTTTTTTCTTCAGCAAGTACACCCATGCAATTCTGGAAAATTCGTCAACAAGCGTAACAAAAAAACGAAAATCATGCAAAGAAGTCATAGGGATTTGACCCCAAACATTAGAGTGGACAATATCGAAAGGAATAGTACTTTTTATTATTGTTTGGAGCATAAGAACTACGATAGGACTTTGTTAAGTCGCACAATTCACAACTAAGGTTCATAGAAGATAAAGATGAAAAGGAAGGAAACAACTTTTGCAAAGTAAAATAATATGGATGTCCAATTTTTCGGTGCCACTGCATAAGCTGTAGTCTCTAGTCTACACTAAAGGAGACAATTGCTAAGCTAGTGATGCTAAATGAGAGGGACCATCAAGAAGGTACAATCCGTTATCTTCATGACTTTTACCAATAATTCTCTTCGTCACTAAGTCCTGAAAATGTAGTAAGATGGGAAAAAAAGTGACAAAAGAATTAAGATACTTTGTGAGGTTACTAATTGAAACAAGATTAAGTGTTAAGTTTGGAACATGGAGAATAGATGATAATGACATGGAAGGAGTAACCGAGATGGACCCTTTCCCAACTATTGAGGATAAAGATCCATCTGTTGTTCGGAGGTTGTCTTTACTAGAGCAAATATGATATGAAGAAAAAAAGGAAGAGTTACCTATCATGTGATCTGAGATTCTTGAATCAATGATCCAAGAGGGACTAGATGTGAAGATAGATGCACTAAAAACAAAAGCTTGTGTACCTGAATGAGAAAACGATGATGTAGAGGTAGGATTAGGGGTCTTAAGCTGATTCATGATACGACCCTAAATTTCCATTTCTTCTGGAGTAAAGCTCGAACATTCTATACTACTAGAAACACCCAAGGAAGGGACCTGAGTGTCTGTAGAAGTCATTGAATAAGCATTAGGTCTACCCCCACTACTAACTCGTGGAGCACCACCACGAGCACCAGTAAAGCCTCCACGCTGAGGTATGGATGGAATTCTTCCATAGAGATCCCAACAAGTCTCCTTCGTGTGATGAGAACGACCATAGCGTTCACACTTAACTTTATCCCTATTATGATCACGACCCCTACCACCAAGACCACCTCGGCCCCCACATTGAGAGGAAGAAACAAGAGCTGATCTCTCCACAGGATGTGATTGTAACATAGCACTGTGACGTCTCTCTTCTCGATGAAGATGAGAGTAAACCTCTGATAAATTAGGGTAAGTATCACGGCCCAATAGCTGAATTCGGATCTACTCAAAGTACGGATTGAGTCCCGTGAGGAGCTAAAAAATCCTATTTTTCTCTACGAACTGTTTGTGAGCTTTATCATATGTGGAACACTTAGCTAGAAATGATTCCTATTGATTAATTCCTTCCCACAAGCGACGAAGAAGTGAGTAGTAGGCTGAAACTGACTGATCACCTTGCTTCATTTGTCACACTTGTTGTTGAAGCTCATACACACGAGCAATTTGACCCACTTCAGAGTATATCTCTACAAGTGAGTCCCATATTGCTTTGACAATTCCCAGAAATTAGTAAGTTGTTACCGATATTAGGCTACATAGACTGTAGCAACCAGGCCATTGCTAAAGCATTTTCGATTCTCCATTTTATAAAACCTAGATTCGGAGATGGAAGGATAGGGATCTTGCCTGTTACATACTCCCATTTCCCTTTTCCTCTAAGGGAAATCATTGCAGATTGTGGCCATGCCAAGTAGTTTGATCCATCAAACTTAACTGTAGTAATTTGGGTATTTAAGGAGTCTGCTTGTGTACCCGCAACCTATCTGGACTGAATAACATCATTGACACTGGTGTTTCCCGATGAATGTGGTTGAGTTACCTCGGTTTGGTTGTCGTCAGACATTCTGTATAGTACTAAGACAATGTCAGTCACATGCGATTCAGGACTCTGACCAATCATTTGTTTGCCTTCAACACTGTTGTACCCATGTAAAAAAGACTTCACACTAGGACTACAGTCCCTGACATCATCTCAGCTACGTTCTATCACCAAGGCATGAGACCTACCTATAGCCGATCGGAGTTACATTTCTCAATGCACAATTGTTAATCAAACCAGCTAGGAACCCTTGACCAACACCTCACAACACTCCTTCTAACACTCCTCTGTACATAGAGCACTATACATAGCACTACAAAGCCATAGCCACCAATCTACAACATTCGAACATAACCCAACGTAGTTTCATACATAGGCTTCAATACCCCTTCATGAAAAAAACTTCACAACTTCCTCAATTCTTCGTAGAGTTGAATGGGACAAAAACCAGGGGATTCCTTATGTTTGGGTGACCATTTCCATGCCATCCAATATTGCGAAAAATCTTTAATGTGAGAGATATCTTGAAAAAAATCGATTTGGGATTTTCTGTGAATTTTTAAAGAAAACCCTAAAAAAACCCTCTAAACTCACAAAAAATGAAAACAAACCACATGAAAATTCATGGAAAATCATGATCTACCAAAATCTACCATCAATTTCACCAGCCTATGTGTGACACTAGGATTGACGTCAGGTGTCATACGGACGCTAATGTCAACAACGACAACTTGTTCCACTGTAGCTTCGAATCTCAACCTGCTGGTCCTGCTCTAATACCAAGTAGTTTTGTGTATTAGATTCAAAGAATCAAAGAAAAGCAATACAAATAATTGAAGGAGAGAATAAGAAAAAGAGAGATACGAAGTTGGGATAGAATGTCGTATTGGAGATTAGGGATACTCCATATGAATTATTGTATTTATGTATTAGGTGTAAAATACTAAAATGCCCCTAAATACATGTGGTTGTATATACCCTTTTAGACATACTCCACTGACTTTATTACCCTTACATAGAATGTATCCTCACATACATACGATCTCTTTACATAACGAATAGTCAAAGTAGCATAAGAGAAGAAGAGGGAAAGGTTCAAGGAGTCTACATTGAATTGTTATGGAATCCACCTTTAACAACATTTTGAAGTTCACCAAAACAAGAGCATTCAAGGAGAAATCTTCACTATTTTTCACTACTTTGTATTGAAGAGAATACATGTATTTATAGGCCAAATTTTTTTTCCTTTACTTTTCTAAAAACAGATAGAGATGATTTTGATAAACATAATATATATGTTTTTTTTTTTTTTTTTTTTATCAGTATAATATATATGTTTTGTTCTGTAAAGAGAAGAGATCAGTAGCAGAAGAAGAAGAAGCAGCCCTAGGGCAGAAATCATATGAGTATATTGTCTCACACGTATGCTTTATTTCAAGTATACATATTTATTTGTAAGTTTGGAGGTTAAATACCACCCATACCCTTGAATGTACATAAAAGACTAGAAACACATTAAACATATAAAGAAAAACCTCATATATCCCAATGTAGCATACTTTAACACTCCCCCTCAGGCTGAAGTATGGATATCATACATGCCCAACTTGCCAATTATTTCTTACAATCTAACTTTTGTTACTCGTTTGGTTAAGACATCTGCCAAATGTTACTCGTTTTTCATAAAGGGGGTTTAAATCAACCCAAATAGTAATTTTTCTCTGATAAAGTGTTTATCCACTTTAATGTGTTTAGTGCGATCATGTTGGATAAGATTATGAACTATACTGATAGCAGCCTTGTTATCACAGTATACGCTTATAGAAATCTTTATCACAAAACCAATCTCCTGTAGCAACCACAACACTTTACACAACCCATGAGCCATGGATCTATATTCTGCTTCAATACTAGATCTGCTTCTTGCTTCTCCATGCTACTAGATTACCTCTTACAAATGAACAATACCCCAAGGTGGATCTTATGCTTGTAACTGAACCGGCCCAATGTATATCTGTGTGCACTTCAACTCTCATGTGCCCATGGTTAGCAAACAACAATCTTCTTCTTAGAGCTGATTTTAGATATCTCAAAATCTAATTAGTAGCTTCTACGTAAGGAGTTTTTAGAGCATGCATAAATTGTGTCTAAACCTTTTTATGAAATGCTTGAAAAAATTGAACAAATTTCATCCTTTGTTTTCATAAAATATACCAAAGTACACCTAGAGCAGTCATCAACAAAAGTAACAAAATAGCGGAATCCAAATAAAGTAGTGGGAGAAGGTCCCCAAACAGAATGTACAATGGAGAATGGAATAGAACTTTTATTATTATTACTCAATGAATTAGAATTTTTGATATATTTAGACACTCATCCATTGAAGACATAGGTGAAAACAAACTAGGAAATTTCATAAACTGAAAAGTCATATGACCCATGCGGTTATGCCACTACATTAAATGAGTTTTATTGACTTGGACATAAGTATTAGATTGAAAAGCGGGAAGAGATGACGGTACTGCATTAGCATCGAGGAGATAAAGACCACCAGCTTCACGACCACTGCTAATTGTCCTATTTGAAACCAAATCCTAAAAAACACAATGAAGGAAAAAAGTAACTGAACAAATGAGATATTTTGTGAGACAACTAATGGATAGTAGCAAATTTTGGAACATGAAGAATAGATAATAAGGATAAAGTAGGAGAAACATGGACACTCCCTTTTCCAGAATTGGAGGACAACGTTCCAACAGCAATCTTAACGTTATCTTTACCATAACAAACGGAATATGAAGAAAGTAGGGATTAAAAACCTGTCATGTAGTCGGAGGAACTTGAATCAATGATCCAGGACTGAGATAGAGTATAAGAGACATGGAGGGCAGTGGCATGGGTACCCAATTGGGTGGAAGTAAAGGAAGAAGTGGAAGGGTGATTGCTGTCATAGATCCCTCTAACTAAGACATGAATCATCTAAGATTCTCAAGTTCTTCATCAAGAATTGTAACCAACCATCAAGAAGATTCACCAGAAAGAGAAGTGTTAGTGTTAACTGTTTTTTGAGGAGAGTGACCATTGCTTAGGTCACTACCATAAGACAAGGCTGAATTAACCCTCATGAATCCTGGTTTGCTAAATTTACCTGGTTGCCCAATAAGGTCCCAACAATTCTCCTTGGTGTGTTGCATTTTTCCACAAGGACTACATTTTAACTTGTCCTTTATCAATCGGACCAGATCTCCAATTGGATCTCTCTCTTTCCCTCTCATCAAAACCAACTCAAAAAGGTTTCTTGAAGCCACTTTTTCCTCCTTACTGAGGGGCCAGTGTAGAGATTAAGGTGGACCACTCTGAGGGGTTAGGAGAACTATAATACTGTATAACATTCCGATGGCTATCTTCACTTTGGGCACATGCGTATACCTCATTCAAGGAGGGGATCTCATTCCGACTATGTATGTGAACCCGTACAAGTTCAAATTTAGCATTTAACCCTGCCAAGAACTCAAAGATCCTGGTTCTCTTGTCCTTTTCTTTATAGCTAACAACATCTTTCTGACATGCTGGTTTGAAAGTCTCATAGTGGTCGAGTTTTTCCCACATGCTTCGTAAAGCAGCCAAATAGCTCCTAAGACTCTTCTCCCCATGGCAAAGATGCAATTTTTTGATTCAGTTGGTAAACTCTCACAAAATTCTTAACTTGGGATTATGTTGTGGAGTCCCATATCTCCTTGGCTGTCTTCAAAAATAAAAAGAATCTCTACTAATGTGAGGTTCCATCGAGTGTACATAACAGTCAAATTCTCTGACTCCCACTTATCATAAGCATAGAAATCTGAAGAAGATGGCTCTACAATGCAGCTGTTAATATACCCTAGCTTTCCTCTCCTGCTAATGTACATCTTAGGGTTAGCTGACTGAGACCACTCCAAATAGTGGGTCCCATCAAATTTTGGTGATTTGTGCACTAGGGTTGTCACCTTGGATATCCAATGGTAACACACTACTGAAACTCTTAGATGCTTCAGATGTCTCTCTGGTCTTATTGGACTCTACTTCTGACATTTCAAATCCATTGAAATTGTTCACACAAGGCTGATTTCCACAACACAACAGTGGGAGATATAACCAAACAACTTAGTTACAATCAATACAGGATATCAAATAAACTCAAAAGCTGTCAAGTAACACAGAACATGACCCGAACATGAAGAAGGCACTTTGCATCACAACTTCCCATAAACGCTGAGTAACAAGGCCTCTAACTAAACAAAGGTCTACTTCCATAGCCCAACATAGCAGTAGGGAAATACGTTAAAATACTAAAGGTTTACAATGTGAAATCAGACTAGATCCCAATCGGATCTTCAAAAAACAACCACAAGAACAGAATATAGGGAGGAGTGGTAAGATTAGAGTGGAAACAAAGCCATAAAATCTTCAAAATAGAACCAAATCAAGTGGGCTTTTTTCCTGAGTAATCGCTCAATAGTACTAGAGTAAATCGCACCAATAAACCTCCCAAAAACAACACTGAACTTGATCCACGAGTGAGGAATTGAAATCTGGTTTTTTCTGGAATTTTTCAAGAAAAAACCTTAAAAAAATACCTCTGACTCTCAATTGAACCATAAAGCATCTTGTAAATCTGACTAAAATTGAGATACATCATACATCATCTACAGCCAAACCCCTTGGTTGACTGTATAGCTGCTGACATCATCTCTCCACTGGTGCTATCTATGTCATAAGGATGGGGAATCAGTTCACCATTTGTTTATTCATTGCTCTTTCTCAAGCAAGATATGGTGCTACTTCTTGTCAAGAATGGGATTGAATTGGGTAATGCTTGAGAAAATCATTCACCTTTGTTCCTCCTAGCATTGGTATGGTGTAAATGGCCAAAGCAAAATTTTCGGGGAGTGCTTGTTGCATGCCGTTATATGGGGTATATGGAGGGAAAGGAATAACAAAATATTCCACAACAAATCAAGGAATTGTGAAGAGGTAATTGATGAAATCATAAGGGAAGTGGGCAGCTGGTTAATAGTCACCTCGGAATTTAAAGATATCTCCCTCCTTGATTTTGTGAGAGACTGGATAACTTCAATCTCATGGTCCACTCCATCAAATCCATCTCACAACAAGTTAAGCTGGATTCCTCTCCCTCATGGTTTTTTAAAATTTAACTTTGATAAAGCCTCCAAAGGTAATCTAGGACTGGCGGGATACGGCTGTGTGATTCGAGACTCCAATGACACCGTGTGCAAAGTTTATGCAGTCCACTTGACCATTGTAACTCAACAAAGGCTGAAGTCCAAATTATGCTAATTGGGCTCAAGAAGTTGAAGAAAATGGGGGCGTCGGGGAGCATAGTTGAAGGGGACTCGGTGGTTGTCATAGGTTGGGGGCAAGGCAAGGAATGTCTATCAAGGTGCTTGTGGACGATGGTTTACAAAATCATTGATATTACGTCGGAGTTAGAGTGCTCTTTTCACCATGTGCCTAGGGATCAAAACTCTATTGCGGACTCTCTTGCAACTTGGGGTGTGGTTAATCAATTGCATTATAATGGTGTTTGCTTGCCTTTTTAATTAATGAGCTGTCCTTTGTTGTACTATTATGTTTTCTCTCTTTTTCGTCAATAAAATCCTTCATTTATCAAAAAAAAACCTTCTCCTCCTACTAGTTGAACTCCTGCTCTAATACTAAGATGATTTTGATGAACAGAATATGTACTGTTCTGTGAAGAGTAGAGATCAGCAGCAGCAGAAGAAGAAGCCGTAGGGTAGAAATCATATGAGTATATTGTCTCATAAATATGCTTTATTTCAAGTATATACATATATATGTGTGTGTGTGTGTGTGTAGGTTTGGAGGTAAAATACCATCCATACCCTTGAATGTACATAAAAGACCAGAAACACATTAAACATGTAAAGAAAAAACTCTTATATCCCTATGTAGCATACTATAACAGAAAGTTCAACCAAAATAAGGAAAAATTTGCCAATTCCTACTAAAAAATGAAGATCCCAACAGAAAATAGGAAGATAATCCTTCCAAAATAGAAATGCACTTCACTTCTTTCTAAAAGATGTCCCAACCAAAATAGGAAAACACCCTAATTTCTTTTAAGGAAGCAATCCCACAAAAATAGGAAACTTATTTGCTAATCCTTTTTTGCACATGGAGCAATTTAATTAGAATATTTACATATTGGGACTTTCTTAAAAACACTAAGGGAAGAAATTACTAAAATTTCCTCAGTAGGAAATTACCAAAATTCTCATAGATTGAAATTATTGAAATACCCTTAAATGAAAACATTACTGAAATACCCTCAAAGTGGATAAGTTATCTTCTTTTTCAGCTGTGTTCTTTAGGAGTCTTTCTCTGGCTATATACTTTAATATCTCTTGCCTTTTTTTCCCCCCTCGATTGATATCAGTTTATCTGAGAAAGCAGTATTTTATATTTAATGGTAATTAAAAATTGTGTGGGGCATGCAGGGATTTGATAAAAAGATTCATTTAGGTGTTGGGTATGAATTAGATGGTGACTGATTCAGCTCCACATTAGTTGTTTTTTTCCCTTTCTTTGGGTGGATAGTGGATTGTATTGTCTATAACTGTTGTCTTGTCTTTTGGAGCTTCTCTATGCTGTCATGTGTACCTATCTGAATTTTTTGCATTGTCTGATTAAGTCTTATTCGTAGGGAACTCCATTAACAAACGCTGTACCTTTTCAAAAATTTTAATAAGTGGGTTGTATTATATAATTAAATCAGTAAGAGTGTGAAGCCCAATATGCAAATATTACATGGTTAACAAGCTTTGACCATGTACAAATATGCATTTATACAGTCTAAATGATGCTATGCAAATTAACTTGAGGTTTGAAATGTGATCCTGTTATATTCCTTAAGGAC
>JAOXJP010107903.1:0-14195 GCA_025762735.1 Platanus orientalis | reverse complement strand
CGAATTAGGGTTTCTTTTCTCTATTTAAAGCATTGTAGCCTTCAAGGCAATTCAGTTTTTGATTAATAAAAGTTTTAAAACGAAATTCTCTTCCATGGTGAAGTTTAGGGTTTTTCCCAAACAAAAGAGACGACGTGTTCTTCTCCTTGCTATTTCGTTGCGTCACAAATAGAGTCCTATTTGAACCAAGTAAACTTAACTCCAAAGATTGTGGAAAGAAAAATTGAAAAATATCTTGTCAAAATGGATTAGAGTCACATCAAACTAAAATACTGAAATTTGGGCTAGCAGAGTGCATTCCTCAGATCATATATCTTGCATGCGAATGGTAAAAATCTTTAAATCACAAATATCTGCATTCTTCTCATTCAAAGCATTATGTGAATGAAGGTGCACGTGAGGAGTTAACAGTAGAAGGAAGCAAAAATAAAAATAAAGAAGAGAAAAGAAAATGATATTGCCAAGGGTTTTTTTGATAATCCAGAGGAAAAAATCCATTTGGATGGCGATTGAGAAAATTATGTATCCATTATCCCTAAATATCAAAAACAGCTTGGCAATGTCATTTCCCTAAGAAGAATCGCAAATAAGGCTTGCTAATATTAATGCTTGTATGAAGAACAGAGAAACAAGGAATGGTTCACCCTAAGTTATGCAAAATATTTTGTATTAGTATGTTCCACTATGTATCAAACAAATATCTATACCTATGAAACTAAGCTCCTTGAATATAAACAAAAAAGGGAAGGGCAGCACAAATTTAGACCGAAGACCTCCATGCCTCATAAAAGGTCAATTAAATAGCCCATTGTAGGAAACAAATGCCTACCTCGACTATTTACCAAGAAAAAAAAATTGCCTACCTGGACCTTCCCCAATGTATTGTATCTGTAGCATCTTTTCCACAAAAGGTAATCTCCTTTATCACTGCGGCTCTGTATTTATCAACACTGAGCAGGAGAAGCAAACCAATCCAAGAGCATTAATATCTCCCCAAGGTAAGCAATCACAATTCAAACTCATCTTTAAGCTTCAGAGCTTCGGCAGCAGCTTCCTCCTCTTCATCATCAATTACAAAGTACGGATTATGCACTTCAGGCCGGAATTTATACCCTGTGAATACGTAGAATCCAAGCGTTGCCAACTCCCCAGCCACCACACTGCTCCACTGATAGCGATATCGTGTGATATTCACCAAAACGGCAACCACAACACGCGTGAAGTAAATGTAACAGATAACAACAATATAATATTGCTGGAACAGCGTCAACTTCATCAAGTTCACAGCCGCCTTTCCATCTGTAAATGCCGCTTCACGCAGATTCTTGATGGACCACACAATAGGGAATAGCACAGCACAACAGCAAACAATATCAACAAGCAGGAGCACTTGTTCCCAAGTGATCCAGTCTTGTGCATCGGGCCCGCTCTCATCGATCACGACCTGTGCTACATTAGCAACCACCTGGAGAGGGATCACAATCATCAGGACCTTCTTCTCCCTGTCTTGCAGGTAGGGTTTCAAAAAGGACCATCCAGTGCCGATCAAGACAATCAAGGTGAACAAGCTAATCCCTTTCAAAAAGTTGAATACATAAAATAGGACATCCCAACCATGAGCGCTACCGGTGCGTTTGATGTAAGATTTGTCTTCCCCCTCGCAGAGAAGATTCAATGCTTTGAAGATAACCACGGCGAGCATAAAGAAATGGATCCGATAAACAGTCAATCGCTTCTTATGTAGAACATAGTTCCATAGACCGGCCAGAGAGAAATAGACCAAGAAAAATAGAAAGTAAACCCTAGGAAGAATGGAATCCCCTGCCGATAAGTAGTCCCGGAGACCGCTCTTACCGTCGAGATTATACATGGAAGACCGAACATCCATAGAGATCCGAAGCCGCTGATAGAGACAATTGGAGAAGACGAGCATGAGCTGATTCGCATCGGTCTCCGGAAAGACGAGATCGAAGCTTGTGGCGCCTTTGAGACGATCGAATGTGTAGACATCCTTGACGAGTTCGGACTGAAAAGCGCATGTGATGGCCTTGTCCAGGATCTGTTGAATGACCTGGAAGAAGGAGTCTCTGGTGCTGAGAAAGAACCCTACCTGTTTGGGACCGATTTGTAGGTTGGGGTTTGAGAAAGATATATGAGAAACATTAAGTACCAGGCGACCTGCTTCTGTGAATCCGAACTCATCGAAAACGATGATGGATCTATAGTCGGAATGGATCTCCGCGAAGCGAACCTCAGCGGAGGCGATCGAACAGGAGAGAGCGACAAGGAAGAGTACAGAGAAGAAACGAGAGGATTCAGAAGAGATCCCCATAGTTATTAAGAGATTTAAGACTTGAGAGCTCGAGCTCGAGCTCTCTCTTGCTCTGTTCCGCTCCCGCTCTTCGCTTCTCGAGCTCTCTCTTGCTCTGTTTCGCTCCCGTTCTTCGCTTTCTGTTTTTTGTTATGCAAATGGAGGGAAAGCGTCTTCTTTGAAAAGGAGTTTTCCTGTCTTTTCACTCTCGTCTTTGAGCGATGGACGGAGTCTTTCTCGTAAGAGAAACGTCTTCTCTTAAAGGAGACTTTGAGAAGGAGAAAAGTCTTACCAAGACTTCTTTTCACAGTAAATGGAGTGATCAAATTGATCTTGACTACTTCAAACTCATGATACTCTAATCGTATGTCTACAAAATTAAATTATTTTCATTGCTTTGCTTTGCTGTGCTTGAATTTTTTTTAATATTTTATCTGATATACCAATGTACATAGGGCACACCATTAAAATAAAAATAAAAATAAAAAATCTTTTGGATCGTCATCTTAAAACTTGTGAAGAAAAATCCAACCATGGAGTGTTGTTTGATTCATCCACCAATGGGATGCTTGGTATAGGAGTTTTGTGCGGTTCATATTCATGTCTTAAAGTGAATATAAACTCATGTATATCCGATTCAATTAATATCTGTTTGTTTAAAAAAAATATTCAATTATAAATGAATTGGATATGGATTTATAAATCTGATCTGATTAAATATCCGCATTTGTATATATATAATTTTATGTATTATGTATTTTGTATCTAATGACTAGTTTTAAATATGCTGCAAGTTTTGTTATATTATGGTATAGTATATAAATAACGCTAACCATAAGCCATTGTTGGACACAAATATATTAACCTTTAAATTAACGAATTTTTGCAATTGGGTTTATTTGTATTCGTATTCGATATTCAACTAACATAACAGATACATATATAAATCCATGTATATTCTATTCAAGTAAATATTTATTCTTTTGAAAATATCCAAATTTAAATGAACCAAATACGGATATGCCAATATCTGGTTCACACTCAATTTATTTGCATCCCTAGTCATATCAAAATTAGTATCATTAGGAGAAAACCCGCTATAAACTACCAAGTGGGCCACCTTGTTTTTACTTTTTGAGCATGAAGGGTGTAGACTTCACCAAATGATGTGTTTTATTCAGAAACAAAAAATACAATTCAAAATAACACGGTTCTGAATTCCAGCAACAAATAGGATCATTGATTCATTTAATTACACTAGAGGTGTCTCTTTCCAAAATGACTCTTTTGAGGTCCAAGTCTGTGGCCATCAAGAGGCTGAATCTAGGGCTGCTAATTATATCCCGTAAAAAACCTGTACCTGTCCGACTTTGATCCCGAATAAGCAATTCTGGAACGGTAAAGATCTGATCCCTTAAAGAAAATATGTGGTTGTGACGGATTGGAAAATGATCCACCTCTATCCAATCCGATAAATGCCCAAATTCGGTTAAATCTAAGTGTATATAAATATATAGAGAGAGAGTATAGATTATTGGATCAAAATCTATCCAACAGTCCACACTAAAACCTTAAAATCTAAATATGATTCCAATTTTGTTTTCAACCTTACTCATGTGCTCTCATTCTTGGTGACTCTCAAACTCAACTTTTAGCCCTTAGCTCCTCTCCCATCGTCTTCTAACTTGGTCTCAAGTTCAACTTTCCGGCTGGCATTCTCATTCCCCCACTGCCATTGGACCCATCACCCACTATCCCTCTCAACTCTTGGCCCTCAGCTCTCTTGTGACCCGTCAACGTCATCTTCCAAATTTCAGCTCTCCTATGGGCATTTTTTGTAAGCAAAATGCTTGGAGACTGGAGAAACTATAGCTGTTAAGGTGTTGCAGGACATGCAGTGTCAGAATTGTGAGCTGAAGTTAAAAAATTCTATACATCATCCCAATCTGATTTATCTAATACACTGACTCTTCTCCAATTCCATCATGTGTGCACTAGTGGAGTTGTTTTTATAAAATACTAGCAGTGTATTGCATATTTTTATAAACTCATTCTTTATGTGTTTGAACTTTGATCTTTGAATCAAATAACAGGGAAGATTTTAGAGTGTGTTTTTTTATGTCCTGTGGTGAATGTATGAGAGAATGTGAATATTTTTAAAGAGTCTTTTTAGTTCTTGCAGTGACACCTTTTACAATTTACATGTATGTTTTTATACATACGAATATCTCTATCATGTTGTCAGATATCCGTCTCTGGACCTGATATCCAGTTATCAAAAACGGATCCAGAGATGGATATGTTTTTCTATCCGCCGGGTATCTGATCAGATACTAGTTTTATGTTTATTTTAATGGATCGGATACCAGATCCATGTGTATCCATTTGGAGATAAATCAGTTATCTTGATTAAGCTATAGTAACAACCCTAAATCATTATACAGTCTAAACAGGCCTATCACAACCACAAAAATGGCTGTGATTTGATACCTTCAAGATCTAAATATCAAATTTCGGCCAAAATCATAACCACTTTTGTTGCTGTGATCGTTCGGACTGTTGAAAATTTTAGAGCTGTAGAATATATATATCTGCTTAGACCACTGCCAAATATTTGAAATTGAATTCATCACAGACCCTTCTAAAATTCTGATGGCTTCCAAAAGATGTGGAGTGTGACCTTCTTCCTTAGTGAACACTAAGAGCAAATGAAGCCAAAGGACAATAGTCCCCTGTCATGTTCTTAAACTTAATTTTAATGGGGCTGACCAACCTCAAAGGCATTGTTATTGTCAGGATTATTATAACAGACTCTGGAATTATAACTTAATTATTGTAAAGTCCAAAGGGAGGCCTATAAATGCCCTAGTAGTCATTGAATAACAAGCAATGTTAGCATGTCATTGCATATCCAAAGATCTAAAGTTAGATAGCTTGGTTGTTGGAGGTGATTCAATGGAAATAATCAAAGTTATGCATGATCCTCCTTCAGATTGTCCATGGTACATCAAGTCTCTTCTCTAAGACTGTCTTTTGCTAAGCAAAACTTTTTATGATATCAACTACGCTCATATATTAATGAAAGCAAATAATGCTGCCCATTGCTTATTTGCTAGGTTACAGTAGGTACCCAATCCCACATCGAATCCTGCTAAGAGAGCTATCTCTGAAGATTTGTCTTATTTGTGCGCTTACTCCTTAATATATTCATCTTTCTTTTTTCTAAAAAGAAATTAGTAGTAATACGAATCATCCAATATTGGAACTAGGAAAAAAATTGATTGACTCTTGAGACAAGGGAAATGATTTTAAATAGAACATAAGGTGCTAGTACTCTCAAATTGGAATTCATTCATCAAATTAAGCCATTAACCACCAATTGAACATTTCAAATGGTACTTAGGTAGCCTAATTTCCCTATTGGAGTGTGGCAACAAAGAAATAGAATGATTTATGCAAATCCCAAGCATTACAATACTCCTGGAGAAAAGAAAAAAAAAAAATAAAGCCATTTGATATTCAACCATTGCATGACTTCTATAGTGATGGAGATTGTACAATAAACTTACTCTGCATCCTTTCAGCTAACCTTCTCCAAGAATGAAATGAATTATGCTTAAATTTTTTATCTCCTAAACATGATTAACATGATGCAATGCATTGTGATGCATTCCTGGAAGGTTGGTTTGTATTTTCAAATCAGCATAGGTTTTAGTTGTCATTTCCAAAAGCAAGGACAAATTTACACTGTCCCAACATTGATGTTTGCAATACAAATAACAAATTTAAAATATATTATTTACTTATGTCCATTACATTTTTGTGAAGCTTTTGACATATCCTCATTTTTTTTCCTTTGCCTCAGTGATACGGTTATACATTTGGTTGCGAAGAAGCTAAATATTAAAATTATTAAGATTAGTATTTCATCGCCATCATCTTATTAATATTGCTATGTCATCCATTTTTCTTTTCTTTTCTTTTCTTTTTCTGATCAGGTCACTTGGGCCTATATTACATTGACAGCCGCAAAGGGTGGGACCTGGACTGAGCCAAGGAGGACCCACGTCCATGGTACGAGTGCCCACGGTTTCTTTGCAACCTTACCGTTTTTGTGCTTCTTGGCCTATTGGCACCGATAAGACAATGAGAGATACTTACCTTTACACTCCC
Organism: Platanus orientalis; assembly: GCA_025762735.1. Lineage (NCBI taxonomy): Eukaryota > Viridiplantae > Streptophyta > Magnoliopsida > Proteales > Platanaceae > Platanus > Platanus orientalis. The sequence goes on along the minus strand of JAOXJP010107903.1, from coordinate 7,711 downwards.
TTTTCATATTTTTCATCTCTTTTAGCGCGTGCCTACTTTGGGTAGTGTTACAACTCTGTTGAGATAACTGTAAATAAATTGTTATATAATCAAAAGGCTTAAGAGCTCTTTAGAAAGGAAGAAAATGTTTTGTGATGACAAAGTGTCTGTAGTGCTTATGGTGAATTATAAGTTAAAACATGATGTATTTGGGGTTCAAAAAAGTGTTCAGCTGTTAAAAAATAAAAATAAAAAATCATGTGTCAATCAGTGGAACCGCCTACATAGACCTGTGTCAACACAAATAAATAATCATTCTCCATTTAGAAATGTACTGTATTAAAAATCCTAAACATATAGCCAGTACAAATATCAACGAAAAAAATTAATTGCATAAAAGCTTATTAAAACAAAGAGCCTCATTTAGATGGTTAGAATCATCAATGTTGGAAAGTGTCTTGATTTCACAAGTTTCCTAAACCGTGTGTGACACCAAGAATCTAAGAAACCGTCATTGTTGGTGTTTTATTTATTTGTGTCTCTTAAGCCCTAAATGTATTAGTGGTTTTTAGGTGTATATGTCACCTATAAAAGGTAGCTTTTGAGGTTTTTGAGAGTGCAGTAGATTATGAGATAAGTCAAGACTTTTGTGAGAGAAGCAAAAATGTGTTTAGTGTTTGGAGAGTTCACAGGGTTTTACCTTTGGTTTTGGAACCCGCCGTTATACGTTTTGTAATTTTTTCGTTCTCCGTTTTAGTGAAAGTTCTTGATTGTCTTTGTCCATGGATGTAAGCCAGTTTGCCGAACCACATTAAATATTGTCTCTTGTGATTGTTCTTTGTTGTTTTATGTTTTCTCGTATTGTTTCATGCATTGCATACTTGAATTCGATCCGTTGCTTATGCCGTTGTGTTGTTTTGGCACAACAATCCAAGTAGTGTGAAGTATAGATTGTGACCAACACAAGATGTGACTAACTTTTGAATGACCATGATTGATGATATTGATAAGAGAATAATTTGTTTTGGGCCATTGCCTTCACCTACTAAGCGGCAAATAAGCAAAGAAGTAAAAAAAAGTAAATAAATTAATTAATTAAAAGCCAAAAATACAACAAAAGCATATACATAGAACTCGTCCAAAACTTACAAACTAGGAGATTTGCAAGATGCTATGATCTGAGTGGAGACTTGAGACAACATGGCAAACGCTTACCCATAAAGTGTCATTCATTAAGTGATGTGTATTTGAAGCAATACTATTAAATCAAGTAACCTTCTTATATGCTATATCATAGGTTTACCTTGAGAGTCAACCACCATATCTTACTAGTCTTTATATATTATATGCCTTATGATGGGTTTCATTTTCTACAAATTATGTGATAATATTTGTTTTTGGAGTGCCACTTAGACCCACAAACTACAACATCATAGTTCAGGACCCGCCTTGCAGGCGGGAGAGGTAGACGTCTACACAATCAATTGTCGAATGTTGCCAAGAGGATTCAACTCCAACACCTTCTCCTAGAGAGGAGGCGATGCCACATGCACCTATGCTAGGGGGTGTTGGGATATACCTTCACTATGGTTGTGCAAGTCCCACATTTCAAAAATCCATACTCTTACTTTTGGGGGGTAAATTTCTCTTTGATTTCCAATAAGTACAGCATATATCACATAAAACAAAAAAGGGGAAAGAGTGCGATGTCGTCGACTTAGTTTCTACAAATGTTTAAGCCATGCATCACTCGATTACTGTCAACCTTTAATTTATACATGCATCACTCAACTACTCCCAACCTTTTAAACAAATTAGCATATAACCAACCCACACTTGGAATGTCAAGATTACTCAAGAGAGAAAAGAATAACTGTATTTCTCTTAACTCAAGAATGGTGTGTACAAAAGTGGGAGTTCTTAGATTGGTTCACAAATGAGAGGGTTAACTCCTTATATAGACCCTGTTATTTTGGGGAGTTTGGTAGTACTGATGATTCAAGGAGGTATGGGTAACCAAGTCATGATACAAAATCATATTTTTACTTGGGGTCAATTAACCCTAAATATCTTAAGGTATTTATATGTATTTTTCTATGACTAGGTTTATAATTGTGTTTGCGAATATTTTATTTGAGCATTGTGAAACTTCTACGGCTCCATGGTTTTTTCCCTATTTGGGGTTTTCTACGTAACTTTGTGTGCGTGTGTGGTGATTTTGCTTATTTGTTTTTCCTTTGATTAATATTGCATCTCATGTTTATGGATTGGGTAATCTCTAACAAGCCCCCATGGACTGCTTTGTGCCCTAAGATGATTACAAGTGTTAAACATTTATGGGCTTGGAGAAACTTAAGCCTTGAATTTTCATTCCACCTCCTTAAATGAAATCCACTAAAAGTCTCTAGCCCATTCCTATAATTCTCTAGAAGCATCCCCTTCTCTTTAGAATCTTTTCAAAACCTCTAGATTTCTCTAAAAACCCTTAGACTATTCTACAACTCTCCATAATTCTCCAGGGTTATTCTGGAACCTTTTAAAATCTTCTCGAATACTCTATAACTCCCTAAAATCTTGTAGATGTTAGGATCATTTTACCTTCTTTGTTGCAAAAGAAATGAGATACAATAAAATCAACAAGCAAAACGAAGGAAGAAATCATGGATAACATAAGATTTATGTGGAAAATCCCAGTTTGGGGAAAAACTATGGAGCCGCAAAGAAAACTTTCACTGTCTGGAATAAAAAAACTTGTCAAAAGATGATTTACAATTTTCAGAACATCTCTCACTCCACATGTAACCCTAGAACAAAAACATATAAATACCCCAAAACCCTAACACATATGCGGATACGGTTTGAATCTGATCTGGTTCATAAAAAAACGGGTACCCAAAATTTTTCATATTCGGGTTTTTCTATGGCTTGTATCCAGGTTAGATTTCGGGTTAAATTCCTAATGCTAACCCAACAAATCAAACTTCATACACTATAGAGGAGACCACAAAATTGACCCTGATTAGGTCCAAAATGCATCATCTGTCTTTCTCGATTCGGGGGGTAAAACCTGAAGGTCAGCAACCATCTTACAATATGACTTAATCAGTGCATGAGAATTACATGAAATGTTTTAAAATACAAAATTATTCCTTTGTTTCCAAGAAAGCTAACAAATGGATGAGAGGTATTGAAAGAACCAACCCTCGACTGCCTTAGAGTCAAAGGTAATTTTAGATTACGCAATCAACCACTATTTCACAATTTTATGCTCCTCACAACTTGTTATCATTCCAGGAAAACACACATCCCAAATCTACACCACCTTTGGACAGTAGATAAGGTAAAGAGAACTTGATTCACTACCTTCAAACAACATGGACATATATCCTCCACAACCTTAATCATTGTTTGAGAATTCTCTTCATAGGTAAGCAATTTTTATAGATATACCATAAGATATGAAATAGTTTTGATCTTAGTGGAAGATGTCAAATTTCTCACAGAAAGTGCCACGTGTATTGTGGGTCCAAATAGAAGAGTCTTGTTGCAAATAAGGGCTTAACTAATCTTTTCAATTACTTCACCTTCATGCCTAGAAAGGAATCTTTCAATTACTTCCAAATTCCGTGTCACAGTCTCATGGCCAATGATCTCATAAACATAATGACTTTGGCATTTAGGAGGCTTATTGATGGGGACATCAAACCTTGAGGAGATTCAGGACTGAGTCAGCACGGGAGGAGAATATGAGACATTCCACTCATATTGTTTGAATAAGGTGGGAGTGCCTTAAAGCCATCTAAACACATTCTTGCAGGGTTCATTTATTTTCAGTTTCATTTTTTAGCACTCTATTGTAGTTTATTTTATTTATTTTAGTTGTAATTTGGATTTATGGGCTTTATTATATTATGTGGGACATGGGATGACATTATTTTGTATGAGGAGTGAGGTAAAGAGAAGCAAAGACATGTTCCAAGGGTATATTTATCCACATGGTGGAAATTTTTGGTTTTTTTTTAAGGAGGCGCCACTTTAGGGGTACATGTGTCTTTTGACACCAAAAATTATGAAGCCCTGATTAGGGTGGCCATGTGGGAGGGTTTAAAAGCCCCTTAGCTATCTCTAAATAAATTAATGAATGAATAAATATTGATTTTGGCTCTTGTACTCTTGTGTGGATGGTTAGGTTAGAGAAGACATTTTTTTTCTTCAATTTTGAAGCTTCAAAACTCAGAAGGGTTATCCCTAAAGTGTGGTTTAACACTTAGGGTGGAGGCCATTAACTATCCTAGAGTTCATTTCATTGTTGGAGGCTCATTTCATCACTTCACGGAGGATTTACCATAAATTGGGGTGAGTTCACATCAAAGTGAGTGTAAAGGTGTATAATTGGAGCCATTTTATGTAAGTGGATGTTTACTTTTACTTGAATGAAATCTCTATGAAATTTGTTGATTGAAGACACTTAAAAGTTAGTTCTCCATTGTGAGAGGCTTATACACGTTTAAGGATTGAATCTCAAGGGTTTGGGAACCCTATCACTTGTTTTTTCATAAAATAACAACCCAGATTTCTAGGCAACATGTGTACATGACTTGGGGCATCTATTCTCGCATGCTATGTGATGTTTAGTGATCCCTAATTCTTGATATGATTGATTATGATTTTAACTTATGTGTCATGGTGTTGGAACACGTTTTTTCTAACTATTATTAGACTTTATATAGCCAATAATAACACTTGTTAAACCCGAAATTTTTTGTTAATTACGATTATTTACCCTACTTCATGCAACTGTTTTAACCTGATGTCATGACCATTTTGCATGACCATTACCTTAAATTAAACATCTCATATCCCTCTAAAATATCATGTAAACCAACCATTTAAAACCCCTGCAAATAGTTGGAAAATTGCCCCTAAAAAGTGTTAGACGATCATGTTAGTGTAGAATTGTCTTTAGTATTGTTGGCATATTCTCTTGTATGGAATTTGATAGCTTTTTTTTTTTTTTATGACTGAAATTTCTACATGTTAGGCCTTAGAAAACTGAACCAAACTGAACTTCATATACACATTATTTATGAGTAAGAATGTCACTACTTCCTTATCATTACACTTAGCAATCTAGGCTTTATTTCCTCACTCACAATACCCTAGTGTGTTTGTCCCGCATCACTTATTCAATTCAAGCTTGAAGTGGGGTAGGGGTGTAATCCATGAATCCTCCCATATCTAAAGAGATCTACCATTCCCCACTTCTATCCACTACTTCCATTGTTTTGGTTTGGCCTTTAGGAAGCATCCATGTGGGTAGTATATTGATTCATTAACTGGGCCTACAATGAAAGGGGCTCATGATATAGTCTTCAGCCTTGTTTTTATAGGAGGGCTATATTGTTCAGATGAGGTTACAGATGCCAAGTCCACCATCCTTCTTGCTTTTACACATTTCACTCTATTTAGTCCAATGGAATTTTTTTCTCACTTCATTGTTATCCCCACCAAAAGCACTTTTGTTTTCTATCTATGGTCCTACATAAACCTTTAAGGATAAGGAAACAAGACACTATATAACTTGGAATAGTTGCAACCATAGATTTTAAGAGGACTTCTTTTCTAACAGTGGTTAACAACTTCGCTTTTCATCATTGTATTTTATTTGCTATATTTTCAACTAGATATGAGACCAATTTCATTTTATTTTATTTTTCCAATGGAAGAGGATAACTAGAGATACTTCCTAGGGCTAGAGACAACATGTTAAATTTGACATGAAGTTTGATTGAAGAAGGTGATGTCACATTCAAGGTTAGCCATCTACCCAGATGCTTCATGGAATTTACTTAAGATATGCCTGATGGAATTTACTCAAGATCCTTGAGCACATATCAAGAACAAGTAAAAAAGATAACTTGCTTCTTTATCTTAGACCTCTAGAAGAGCTGAACTTTTCCCCAAGAGACCCATTTAGAAGGATTTGATAGGAGATTGTTGAAATAAATCGTCTAACCCACCCTTGCCACATACTACTGAAACCCATCACTCTTATCACTTGGAATATATATTCCCATTCCACGCAATCATATGACTTGCTCATGTCAACTTTCACCACCATAAAATGTGAATGTGTTTTATGCCTTCATGTGGTGAAGCAACTCATGTGCCATTAGAATATTATCAGATATTTGTCACCTTTTGATGAACGCTTCTTGGATTGGAAAAATAACCTCACGAACTACAAATTCATGTTTGTTTGCTATCACCTTAGATATAATTTTGTACATTGCATTGCAAAGATTTATGGGTAGTATTGGGGGGCTCCCACAGGACGCATAATAGGTGGAGTAATCTATTGTAAACCCATAAAACAACATTAAATGGAAGATTTTGTTGGTAAAGAATGAAGAGGTGTAAGATTCCGCATGACTACCTGTTTAATTGAGTTAAACTTGATAGATTATAAACACATGTATCAACAATGATTTATTACTCTAACATGAACCATTCACCCCTAACATTTAACAATTTTGGTAGCATCCAATTTCAAGTGGTGGTTATCAAATGCACATGTTACTTCAACATTGATATCATCAATGATAAGATTAGGAATTGATAAAATACAAGATTTATGTAGCTGATCCAAAATAGTTGGTATAAGGCTTTGTTGAATTGAGTTAAAATTAGCCTATTCCCTACCCACTACATTTTAGTAAGAAAATCAAATATTACAAGTGAAATATATATTGATAAATAGAACTTTCATTAAAAAGAAATAGTTGAAAAATAAACACACATCCCCATCCAATGTCTCCACAAGCCAATTTGGAGGACTCAAGGACCAACAAGAGGCTGAGGAAAGACAGCTAAAAGCCACAGCATGGGCAGCTATATTAGCTGTCCTCCTCACCCAAGAGAGAACAATAAACCTTTGACACTCAAAAGCCATTCAAAGCAATCACTAAAGAGAAAAGAATAAAAGTTTTAATAATCCCCTTTAAGCACAATATGCTTCAGCCCTAGATCAAGGGTTTTTGAGAAGCCAATACAAGTTGTTCAAATTTTCGTAATCTCTGCCAGACCCAACAACACCCTGCTCCACTAGGGCGAATCCATATTACAAGTGATATATAATATAAGAAACATATCCCTTGAAAAGGTGAAAACTTAATCAGAAGGGTTAATAATAATAATAATGTTTCTAAACCTTTATAAAAAGAGAATGAAAGAAAAGAATAAAACAGAAGGGGGAGTGTTACCTAAATGAGTCGCGAGCGAGTCACATGAGACCGACTCGTGACTAGGTTATATATAAAGAAGCAGGGTTCCGGTGTCTAAAAGCATCCCCACCTACACAGGAGAAAGCGAGAGAAAGGAAGACGAAAACAAATCAAAACATCTAAACTAAATCGTAAGTTTTTAAAAAACGGTAAGCACACCCTCATTTCTCTATCTATTGTAAAAAATAAAAAATATTGGATTCAAAATCTTCATTGCTGGAGTTAAGCTGAGTAATTCATTAGATAGTTCTTTGCAGTTTGAATCAATTTGAAAAATATTGGGTGTTTGATCGTGGTTGTTTTAGTTTCAAGTTTTGTTCTCCCGTTGTTTGTGCTTCAATTTGATATTTATAATATAATCTCACCCGCGTCCCCTTTTCCAGTACTTTGCTTTCCCAGGGTTTGGGTAGAAATGATTGCTTGGGCCATGGATTTTCTATAAATTAGCA
>JAOXJP010107892.1:0-14195 GCA_025762735.1 Platanus orientalis | reverse complement strand
TCAAAAAACAAATTTTAATCCCATTACCAAGAATAAAGCGGGTGTTGGGGTAGAATAGGTGACTTACCTGTGTAATGTGCTGTCAACAAACAGAATGAGCTCGAGGAAGATTTTGATTGCAATCCCACCCATTATCATCTTGCCCATATCTACTCAGGATTATGGAATGTCACAGACTCCCCTGTTCCACCGTAAACCTCCACAGCCATTTGCCCAGCAGAGCCACATTTCTCTCCCTAAGCCACCCCAAACCAAGACCCCCTTACTCCTTATCCTTCTCCACCACCTCCCATTTCACCAAATGATCTTTCTTCTACCTCACCTTCTCACAGAAAATCTTGTTGATATCTTTCAATCACAAGACTAACTTTCATTGGCATTTTATACATAGACATGTAGTACACTGGGATATTTGAAAGAATCGCTTTGATTAGAGTAACGCGCCACCAAGAGAAATGTAGGATCTTTTCTAGCAAGCCAACTTCTTAGAGACCTTTTCCACCACCAGGTCCCAAAAAGCCACAGTCCTTGGGTTCCCACCAGAGGCATGCCTAAGTACTTAACAAGTCAACTTTCCACCACGTAACCCAAGACAGAAGCATAATTTGCAAGACAACTCTCCTCTACATCAATACCCATAACGCAAATTTTGAACCCATCACGCAAATTTTGAACAAGTTCACATTTAAGCCAGAGATTGTTTGGAAGATTTTCATATAAAGCTCCGCTCTTATGATGTTTTCCAGATCCTCCTTTAGAAACAAAATTGTATCATCTATAAACTGAAGGTGGGACACCAAAATCCTATCATCACCAATAACAAAATCTTCCAAAAGCTTAACCTCTTCCAATTTTCTCAAAATGGCACTAAGACCATCTGCCACCAGAGAAAAGAGAAAAGGAGAGAGAAGATCACATTGACAAAGGCCCCTAGTAGCTTTAAAGAACCCTTTAGAAGTACCATTAATCATAATTGAGAAGAAAGGATCCATAACACACCTTCATCTAACTAATCCATCTGAAACCTTTTTTTCGAATAACCCAAAACAGAAAGTCCCAATCCACTCTATCATACGCCTTTTCCATGTCCACCTTGCAAACCATCCCCTTGTTTCTACTTCTCATCAAATCCACACATTCGTTAACAATCAAAATATTGTCCAGAATTTGTCTTCCTTGAATGACTGCACTATAAGTCAAAGACACCACCTCTCCCATAACCAACCTCAGTCTATAAGCCAGAACCTTTGAGATAATTTTGTATAGGCTAGTCACCAAACTAATAGGACGATACTCTCCCATGGTACTCGCCCCCTTGATCTTGGGAATCAGGACAATAAAGGTGGATTTCATAGTCATGCTCAAAATCCCCTTTTCAAAAAATTCTAGGAACACCATCAAAAGGACTTCTTTGATAATATCCCAACAAACTTGGTAGAAATGCAAGGAGAAGTCGTCCGGACTAGGCGCCTTAGCCCATCCATGTCAAAAATAGCAGCCTTGACTTCCTCTTCCATGAAGGACCTTTCAAGATCATCAACAAGGTTCCTTTGAAGGCCACCTTTAAACAAATTATCAATAAAAGGTCTCTCCCCCCTATCTTTTCTGTACAGATTCTCGTAAAAAAGAGATAATTTCATTGAAAAATCATCAAAAAATCAATATTTCCTCCCCTTCACCTAGAAGGCAAGTAATTTGATTTTTACGCTTCCTTCCATTGGCAATTTTATAGAAAAAACTGGTGGTCCCATCCCCTTCCTTGAGCCACCTGCTTTTAGCCTCTTGATACCAAAACATTTCTTCCACTTTGATGTTTCTCTCAATGGAGCATAAGATGTCCCTTCTTCTGACTCCCAGCTCAACCAACCTTCCACCATCCTCCTCCACCATTTTGTCAATATTAGACAGCTCCATACACAAATTTTCTTTAGTCGCCCTTAAGTTGTCAAAAGTTGATCTATTCCATTCTTGAAGCTTTCCTTTCACAAAGGCCAGCTTTTGCATAAAACAATAGCCACCCCAACCCCCCACCACACACTCATTCCACCATGAATTAATCAATTCCTTTAAATCAGGGTGGGTGGTCCACATGTTCTTGAATCTAAAAGCTTCGGGCCATAACTACGGACCCCAGTTTGTAACACCACCGGCCAGTGGTCCGAAGTGAGTTTGGTTCTCACCTCTTGGAAGTAAAGCAGGTAAAGATCCTCCCAATCTCCTGAGACCAAGAACTGATCCAATCAACATAAAATAGGAATATCTTGTCCATTGGTCCAAGTATACTTCTTGTTGCCCAAAGGAACGTCTCAGAGATCTTCATTCTAACAAACTCCTCAAAGTCTCGCATACTTCGGGTAATCCTACCCTTGGGTCTTTTTTCGTTGACAAACCAGATTACATTAAAATCACCCCCCACCACACTTGACCCCAACCACCTCTCTCTGGTCTCATTAAGCTCGTGCCAAAACTCATCTCTATTATCAGGAGGACCATATACCCCTGTGAAAGGCCACACATGACCAGACACGAGATCCTTAAGAGTCAAGGAGATCGAGAACCTTCCAATCCATTCATCAGAATGGCAAACACTAGAAGGGTTCTAGGCACATAAAATGCCTCCCGTTGTGCCCATCGCAGGAACCACACACCACTCAAATAACTCAGGCCCCAAAATCCACTTAATAAGTCGGCTAGACATCTCCTCTTGTTTTGTCTCTTGAATAACCAACACATCCGGGTGACAACTCTTAATGACCTCAACCAATCTTCTTTTCTCCACACACCCCAGCCCGCACACATTCCAGGATAGCACATCATCTTGAAACTTTGCTAGAACCCAATCTACAGTTCCTCTTCATCTCACCAATGGAGACATCCCTCATGTCCCATTCTAATTTTTTCAACTCCCTTTGTCCAAGGTCCGTTTTATTGGATTTGTCCTTATTCTCCGACATCTTGAGAAATTTGGACTATTTGACTGCATTGCCATCCCCATCACTAACGGTCAAGCCCATTCTCCCAATAAAAACATCCACCTCCTCACCACAATCCACCTCCTCAAGGATAACAGCCGCATCATGACCAAGACCCCTATTCAGTAGGCATTCCATCACCCCTGTAGAAGTAGCAAATTGAGTGATGGGATGACCTGTAAGGAAAGAGGAAGGGGTAGGCATAGGGTTAGAAGATAAGGGCTTTCAAGGTTCGGATTACCCAGCTAAACAGAGGAACAAGAAGTTTGGCTCAGAAGGATCCTCTCCTCTAAATTACAGCAATTCTCCATTCGCCCCTCCATAGCATCCTCACCATCCGAAGTATCAGAATACTTGACCATTCTTCTAAACCCATCTTGGAATATCTCAATAGCCCCATTCTGTTGACTACTCCCAACTTTCTCATCCTAAGACATATTCATCATCCAAATCTGTGTCCGCCTGCTTCTTCCCCCCCTCTTTAACCAATCCCAGACCCTGTATGCTGCTAGGAGTCGAGAACACGACCTCCCTTTCACCAGGAGTCCTGTCATCATCAACGAAGTCATTGTCCTCGGCCATACAAACAAGAGTAGCCGTTGCATCCTCAACACGAGCATGCAAACGTTCCAACGGCAAGGCCTTGCCAATCAAAGGTGAAACAGATCCATCACCAGGCCCATTACGAAACACAAGGTCTCTATTCCTGGTGTCAACCCCAAAAGCCTCCAAAACCTGAGGTCTCTTTCCTAAAACCCCACAATCAAGCACCAATAAGCAAGCCTTCCCCTTGCACAGCCCCATCAAGTCGCACAAAGAAGCTTCTGGCACCAATAAACACTTTTAATAGATCTTTTTTTAAGATGTCCCAACATTCTTGGTAGAATAGCAAAGAAAAACCATCAGGCCCTGGAGACTTATCCTTATACATGCTAAAGATAGTTTCCTTCACTTCCTCTTCAAAAACCCGAGATTCTAAATTAGAAGCCCACTCTTTCGCTAACCCGCAAAAGAAATGATTATCAATGAAAGGACTTTCCTCCACATCCTTAGCATATAGAATAGAGAAAAAACGAATGGCTTCATCCTTAATCGCCTCAACATTGTCTATTTCCACCCCTTGTCATCCATTCATGTGACAAGGCTCTTCCTTTTCTTCCCACTAGCCACCTTATAGAAGAATTTTGTATTGTTATCCCCTTCCTTTAATCATTTACACTTGGCCTTTTGCTTCCAATGAATTGACTCGCCTCTTAAAATCACTTCCATCTCCCCCAAAAGAGCATTCCTTTTAACCCTCACCATTGAGGACTCCATTTGCCTCCACTAAATTATCAATTTATTGCATGTCATCCCATATCCTTTGCTTACTCTCTTTAAGGTGCCCAAACATGACCTTATTCCACTCAAGAAGCTTCTTCTTCACGTATTACAACTTCATAAACCTAAAACCTTCTCAGCCATGCACAACACATTCAGCCCACCACTTCTTAATACAATCTTTAAAGGAATGGTGAAGAGACCACATGTTCTCGAACCTAAAGGGAGTGAGGCCAAAGTTCATTCTTGATGTTGAAAGAAGGATTAACCAATGATCTGATGCTATTTTAGGGAGGGCTTCCTGGAAAAATTGAGGGTAAAGATCATCCTAACAATTTGAAACAAGAAACCTATCCAATCTACTCATAATAGAAACATCATGTCCATAAGTCCAGGTGAACGCATATAAAAAAGGGTTATCCTAAAGCGAGTAAAAGTTGACAAAATCATTAAAGTCCCGCATGCTTCTCGTCAACTAGCTAACAATAGATTTTTCATGAGCAGATTTGATTACATTGAAGTCATCGCCCACCACCCAAGGACCCTCCTAAGAGTTACAGATTTCACTAAGCTCCTCCCACAGCTCATTCATATTTTTTGGGCCAAAGGGCTCGTAAACTCCTGTAAAAAAACATTCCACCCCCAAATTGATGTCCTAAAGTTGAAGAGAAATAGAGAAAACACATAGCTGAATATCCTTCATTCTGTCTACGAACAGATTCCGCGCAAGAAGGATGCCCCAAACCCTTCCAATGGTAGGAAGATTATACCAATCAGAGGTCACACTACCAATAACACTATGAACTAATTTATTCACCATGATCTCCTTTCAATTCTTGAAGTAAAACCAAATCCGGCTTGAACTTCAACATACATTCACGAACAATTTCCTTTTCTTAACTCCGCCCAACCCTTTGACATTCCAAGATACAATCTTCATCAGTCAACTTGTTTTTTCCCCTAGTCGACCTCTTAACGGCATCATTCTGAAAAGCTCCTGACACCCTATCATCATCTCCCACTCCAAATTTTGTAGTTCCCTCTTACCCGTGCCCCTCCTTAACAACTTCTTCATTATCATCTCATCCTTCATTTTCACATAGTCCAATCTGACTTCCTCACCTTCTCTATTAATAACCTGAAACCCATGGTACCCACAAATCAATCTATAGCCTCTTTCCAGTTCTCCCTTTCCAAACCCTCATCCTCAACACAAACCTCCACAATCATTGTCATATCCTATCGAGAAAGCAAGCAGTTCTGGCAATCAATATTCACAATCAGAGCATGAGAAAGACGAGAAACAGGCATAGAGTTTAAAGAATTTATCGAGTCACTAACAAGAAGTGAGGAATAGAATCTACAGAAGCATCAGCAAAAGGAGACATAGGATTATGTGAATTTGAATGGAAAGAAGAGTGTGAAAGGTTACCTAGAACAAAAGGAGAAACCTAAAGAGGTGAAAACTGAACCCACTACTCAAATGGTAGCAACTTTTCAACACATTCAATGTACTCAATCGCATTAACAAAAGGCCTATGACCCACCGTAGAAGGGAACGTTTCCTTTTCCTTTAAGGTCTTCAAGTCAAACATCACCGGAGACTCATCATAGTAAATCAACCTTGGCTGCTTCCCAAGAGTGAAGAATTCCTATAACTCCATCATAGTATCACCCAATTCTTCCTGGTCTTCTTCAATTACATATTCCTCACCTAAAGCCCAAAATTTAGAATCTCCTTCCACATGGTTATGCCCATCTCTCAGCTCGCCCATGCCCAGAGGATCGTTGAGAGTGGTACATGACCCTGTCATTTCTTCCATGAATGTAGGAGAAATAGCCACAAGGATAGGGAATCTGTGAGAGCTCTGGTGTCACGAAATCTACCCAGAGATATGAAAATTGGCCATACTCATGCTTGCTTTGACCACCAACGATGATGAGGACCTCGAGCTTCCCTGTTGCTTGAAGCAAAGCGAGAACTCATGATCATTCCTTCACTTCCCTACGACGAAACAGCCAACTCTTTCCGGACTAGACCTCCAACCTCCACATTCCCTAGCAAGAACTTCATTGACCCCCATTCTATTGAAGAACCCGCCATCGATCCAATTTGCATAAACTTGAAGTCAATGGAAATTGCTCTCTTTGAAATCCTGTTCTAGACTATAAGGCCCAACACCCGAGACTGAGCCTCAATACTTGATTTGAGCTGATAACTAGGGTCGAACCACCTGGTTCAGTTGAGAGGTCTAACCAAAGGCGGTCTTTGATCCATTAATATTAGACAGGTTTGAGAAACCGTCCGACCCATATTACCCGTATTCTTTTGGCATCATATGCATTGAGTTTTGTCTTTCAACTATTTCATCACGCCTCCCTTCTAATACGCATCCAAGGGCTTGGATAGGGCACCATATTCAAAAATTGAATTTTAAAACTGATAATTCGCTCCCCCCAAATCAATTCACATCTCAACACTCGACCCTCTCACAATCGTTGGATGCGATGGCAATCAAATGGCCGATTAATTCTTCGAAGGGTGATTTTAATCGAACCCCATCAATGGTCGAGGAAGCTCCACAACCTCATCCCTAACCTCATGACAAGTCTTGGATTGTAGAGGAACTCTTGCATCCCTCTCTTGAAACAGAAGCACAGGAGCCTCCACCTCAAACACCACCAGCAAGAACACCCCCTCCGCCAACCTTAAACTGATCAATCTTAGAATGTCCTCCAATAATTTGGCCCTACCTTCATTCCTACCACTAAGATAACCTATTTTCTCTCCGACAACCCATCTAACCCCACACCTTCCTCCAAAATCTCGAAAGATCCATTGATTCTACTAAGAGAGAGGGAGGCCCCAGATATGTATCCAACAACAACCCTTCACAACCTCATAAAGTATTGAAGTGGTTTCCGGCTTCCACTTCTAAAAGGTGACCACTCCTTTCCCAAGACAAAGATAACCTGTTTCAATGATAGTAGCGAACTCATCATTGTTAATCGCTGCAAACAGAGCTCTGTTGGCAGGATACCCCATTGGGAGCATTATGAAACCCTCAACTCTGTTACCCCTGAATCACTGAGAAACAACAATGCCTACTGATTTACAAGGAACGTTGACTCCCCATTCGTCGTTGATTGTCACATTATTCCATAAAGATCTCTCTAGAGGATTAACCCACCCCGAATGGAATGACTTACTGCCTATAATTCACTCAGATACACCATGCTCTGCTTAAGAGCTACTAGCTGGATGGCACGCAACATCTGCCTGAGAATCTCCTCAAAACTCCACCACAACATGGCATCTCCTTCAAGGACTACAACAAAAGGGTTTTGCTGTTTTGGTTTCCATTCACACAAACGAATGAATCTCCCCCATTTGTTGGATCTTCTTGACAAAAAAAGGGAGCCCCTTTAAAACTTACAATGGTCTAGAGGTTGTCCCCTTTCCCCTTCCCCTTAACACATGCTAGCCCAAGAAATTCACGACCCTTTCCAAAAACAATAGAGGAAACTTGATATGGTAAAGACTTCCTCTGCTCTGCTCCACCATGAGGAGCTCACCAATGCCGGTAGTGAGTTCATACAATGTAGACTCAGCTACAAAAAACCTACGAACCACCATGAACAAAAGTCTTCAAGCTTCATCCATCTCATACTATTTTGGGGTTTCTACTCTCATACTGATTTGGAATTTAATACTCCACTTTCTATTCTTTCACCATAGTCATCTTCATTTCCTATTCCACCCAAAGCGTTTGATTGTCTTTGCTATGATCATGTTCATACATTTGATAGAACCAAACTTGACCCCAAAGCATTGAAATGCATTTTTCTTGGGCACTGCCCTACTTAGAAGGGCTATAAGTGCTATCATCTTCCCACTCAAAAGTGTTTTTTCTCCATGGATGTTACCTTCTTTGAATCTATTTTCTTCTTTTTAAATAGGCAATACTCTCTTCAAGGGGAGTATAGGAGTGAAGAGATGACTTCCTCCTCCACACCCAATCCAATTGCACTCTAGCTCCATCACACTCAATTGATGTTGGATGTAGCAAAGATAGCAGCAGTACAGCAAAAAGTACTCTCTTTCGGGGGAGTGAGTATGGGAGTGAAGAGATGACTTCCTCCTCCACACCCAATCCAATTCCACTTCCAGCTCCATTGTACTCAATTGATTTGGATGTAGTGAAGATAGCAGTAGTACAGCAATACGTGGAAGAAACATTTTAGTAGAAACGATAAACGAGTTACTAGTGTAAAGGGAAGGCAAATTCAGGATGGGATCTTAATTGCCAATGAATGTGTGGATTGGAAAAAAGAAAGAGAACTCTCAAGGCTTGGTTTGTAAAATTGATCTTGAAAAGGCCTGTGATAGGGTGGATTAGGGTTTTCTTCGTTGGGTCCTTGAAAAGAAAGGGTTTGGAAAAAGATGAGTTCAGTAGATTTTTGGCTTCCTAGACCACCGTCATTTCTCTATTATGATGAATGGTACGTCAAATGGTTTACTTGGGTCTTCTCGTCGCTTGAGACAAGGCGACCCTCTATCCCCCTTCTTGTTCACGTTAGTGGCAAAAGCTTTTAGTGCCCTAATGATTAAGGTGAAAGAATGTTACCTTATAAAGGGTTTCTCATTGGGGAGAGAGGATGTGTCTATTTCTCATCTCCAGTTCGCAGATGATTCTATTTGCTTTATTAAAGCTAATGTAGAGCATGTCCGAACCTGAGATATCTTTGATGATCTTCGAAACAATTTCTGGGTTAAAGGTCAATCTTGCAAAAATCAAGCATTGCGGGAATTAATGTGGAGGAATCATCTTTACAATGGTTTGTGGAGATTATGGGTTGGAAAGTGGAAGTATGGCCTTTGAAATATTTGGGGCTTCCTTTGGGTGGTTCTCCCAGATCTATTGCTTTCTAGGATCTAGTTGTGGAGAGGGTTCAAAAGAAGTTCGCTGGTTGGAAAAAATCAACATCTCATTGGGAGGTAGAATCACTTTAATTAAGGTGGATATGTCCAACGTGCCCATTTTTTACATGTTACTTAAAATGCCCACAAAGATCTCTCGTAAGCTAGAAAAGTTCCAAAGATATTTCTTATGGGAAGGTGGGTTTGAAAGGATCACCTTGTTAAATGGTCAGAGGTATGTAGGCCAATGGCAGATGGTGGTTTGGGTTTAGGCAGTCTCAAGGCTAAAAATGGGGCTCTTCTTGGGAAATTGCTTTTGAGATTCTACATTGAGCAAGGTAGCTTGTAAATATGGAATGGATTCTAATGGTTGGATTGCTCATCTACTCCTTCTTCGAAGTCATTGTATTGGAAACATACCATTCTTGTTTTTCCACTTTTTACTCCTCATGTGAGATTTGCAATAGAAGCTAGGAGGACCATTAAATTTTGGAAGGATCTTTGATGGAGTGACCAAAGTCTTTCATCCTCCTTCCCTAGATTATTCTGCATTTCCAATCAAAGGAATGTTTTAGTCCACAAAGTAATCTCTAATTCCAACTCGGGTCCTTCTTGAAACTTAACCTTTTCCAGGGATATTTTTGATTGGGAAGTGGACACATTGGGTAATCTTCTATCAAGCCTCAAAGAAGTCTACCTTTCCAATTCCAGCTTTGACAAAAGGATTTGAGTTCTTGAGTCCTTGGGGAAGTTTTCATCAAAGTCTTTCTTCTTGGCGATGGTTTCATATCCGAGTTCAATTAGGTCCTTTCCTTCCCAAAGAGTTTGGAAACCTCCAATGCCTCCAAGGGTTAAAGCTTATTTGTGGATTATGGTCCTTAATTGAATGAATACCATGGACATGCTTCAACATCATAGGCCTTTCATGGCTTTATCACCCCAATGGTGTGCTCTTTAAAGGCAAGACAGCGAATCAGCAAAGCATCTCTTTATTCATTGCAATTTTTCAAATGAGGTGCAATACTATTTCCTTTCAAGGTTGAATCAAACGTGGGTTATGCGGGAGGAAATGCTTCTGCTGATTGAGCAATAGAATAGTTATGGGAGTGATGGAATAGTATTGGGCTGTGCTCTCGGGCTAAATTACTTTGGAGGTGCTTATTTCATGGGAATATATGGGGTTTATGGAAGGAGAGGAATAACAGAATTTTCACAGGGAAGTAGAGAGTTTCTAAAGAGGTGATTGATTCAATCATTCAAGAAGTGGGTGGCTGGCTGTTTGTTCCTAAAGATTTCAAAAGTCTTTCGTTTTCTATGTTTATGACAGATTGGGTCTCCTTTATATCCTCCAATTGCTCAGTGGGGATAAGGTTGCCTATGCAGTGGAGCCCTCCATGAGTTGGAAAGATAAAGCTTAACTTCGATGGTGCTTCAAGAGGAAATCCAGGGCCGGCTGGATTCAGATGTGTCATTAGGAATTGTAGGAGTGCTATTGTTTGTGTTTGCTGTGGTCCTTTGGGAGTTTTAATTCCATTAAAGTGGAGTCAATGGGTCTTCTTATGGGCCTTCGGGAGTTTAGGAAATTGGGTTTGTTGGTTGCATTGTGGAAAGACGATTCATCTATTGTCGTCAATTGGGGTCTGGGTAAGGGGAATGGATCTTGGAAAATAGATCACTTGGTGAATGAGATTCGGGACTTATCTTTGTCCTTGGGTGTGCCAATGGTCCATGTTCCTAGAGAGCAAAATGCGTTAGCTGACAAGTTGGCTGATTGGGGTGTTGGTTTGCCTTTTCCTTTTTTGGGAGATGATATGTTGGAGCACTGCTTGTAATGTTTATTCTCAGATTGCCTTTGTTTTTGTAATCTTATTTGCTGTTTATATCTTTTATTCTTTCTCAATAAAGTTGTCAATTATCCAAAAAGAGAAACATTGTCAAGATGTCTACTCTGATCCAACTGACTCAAGTAGTTTCATTCCTTCTTTTGTTTCCCAAGTGATACAATACAATGGAGAAGATACCAAAATTTGATGTAGAATAATTCCCAAGGCCTTAAATAATTTAAAATAAAAGATGTGGAAGCAAAATAAATTAAGAACTGAATTTAAATTCACAAATAGCCAAGAAATCAGAATTTAAGAAAAGAGGTTAAGATGAGAAAGAACGGTTAGAAACTAGAAAGAGCCAAAAATGATCCAACTAAGCCTAATTAGTAAGGAAAGCATGCGGCTTAAAATTCCTTGGAAATCTTGGCTTATCTTCCATATGGGATAAGTTCTTTCTAGCTACCATAACGTTGTCGCATCACAAAGTCTTCGATAACAAGAAAAATTTGGAGGAGAAAATTTGAATGATGGTGCATGATCTTATTTTTGAATGGTTCTCTATTAGCCAGAATTTTGATGAGAGATATTGGTCTTTTCTATTGTAAATGTGCTGATTTTGTCTGTTTTTGTGGCAGTTGGGTGGAGCCCTTGTTCTGATCTTTTTGTCTCTCCGTTTCTATTTGATTCACCTCCCTGGTGAATCGTCTGTCTCGCTTTATCTTTGATCTCTTTCCTTCAATGAATTCCAATCATTCCAAAAAAAAGAACACGGTTTACAATGGATATAGAATTAAAATAGATTTTCAAAACAAAACTTACATTTTCTACCACAACTAACCTGTAAAGGCTCAAGAAAGGTAACTAACTAAATAAAGCAAAAAAAGTTTATAAGTACATTATTTTGATGTTTGCCACATAAACAGTTCATGTAATCGGCTTTGAGTTTGTGAAGCAGAATTTTTTGGAGAAGGTTTTTTTAAGAAACCAATGAAGATGATAAATCTAGCTCTTCATGTTTGAAGTTAACGTTTATGCAAACTACTTGAACAATAAATTATACCGTGTTGCGTTTCGACATGGTCCTTGTAAGTTGTGCTGCCACACCAAAATCACCTGCTCATATTATAAACAATATTAGAACATGTTTCCTGAATCAGTATGCTATTAATATAAAACCATCAAAACTAAGTAATGTCGGTATACTAATATAAAAACCAAGATGGATAACACGGCATTATTTCTACGAGACATCATCAAAATTTTGTGAAGTTGACATTCTCCTTTTCAGAGAAACCAGTTCTTATGGAGGTGCATGGTCATCACTCTGATTTAGCGTATTTCAAATAAGAGTAGCTCCAGGCTTTTCCAGGATTGCTTTCACTTTTTTCACAAGGTTAGAGACTTGGCAACGATTAGGATTGCAAACTGGGCTGCAACAGGGATTCATTCAGAAACTTCTCTGATTGGCTAGGGATAGATAGAATCAACCTTTCTTCAACAGAGATTGTCAGATTTTATTCCCCTCCCCTCCTTATGAATCTATTTAACTCAATTTTATTTTATTTTTATTTTTTTTGATAAAGCAAAATATTATTAAAAATATATATTTTGATGACTACCCCATGGAGAACTGACAAAATTGGACCTGTTGCACAAAGGCTATGAAGCTAAATAAGCCAAGCATGTTCCTTAGCATTACAGAATACAAACTTGAAACTGAGGTTGCAATACCCGTTCCTAAGCCAATAAAAGACAAAAAAAAAAAATTGCAGTAGTAGGATGAGAGAAATAGTCAAAAGTAAAACCAAGGGGATGGAGTTCTTGGGACTGAAAATTCAGCTCAAAATACAGCCACGTTGAGTGGTTTTCACACAAAGAAACCAGCTAGAAAGAGAATTCTTTACAAACATCCAACTCCTCTTTATGAAGTTTTTCCTAAGGCACCTACCGCTTCCCAACTAACTATAAGAAAAATAAGGTAAGAAAACTACAAAGTAAAGTAATAAAAACTAGGACAACTTTAATGAGCCCTCTAAGGCATTTAAAGAGTTTATTCATGGGCTGACCCCTGAGTCAAAAGTCTAGTCTACTTGAGCCATCCATATGCCCAAGAGAGCTAGACCCTAAGCCTGGGCTAGACCAACCAACTCCCACCCAATGCTTGGGCTTCTTCATTAGGTCTAGTTGCTCTATATAGCTCAATGCAGCTAAACCAGCATCCATAATTGTTTGGTGGAGGGTGATTCCAGTGTTGTGGTTGGAAGTTTGCTAACATTATCCATGAGATTCGGGATATCATTTTGTTCTTGAATGCTTCTTTGTTCATATTCCAAGATCCTAAAATTCTCTTGCAGACAAAATTGCCAGATGGGCTGTGGGGTTTGAAGAGACGTATATTTTTTATGTATTGCCTAATGACATAGATGGTCCTTCTTAGTCTGGCATTCTTTCGACTGTTGTATTGTATTTTTTTTTTTCCTTTGTTCTTTAATAAAGTCGTTATTTATCCAACAAAAACCAGCATCCATCACTCCGGGTGGGAGAAAACTCACCCTCAAATTTGCCTTAATGTCTTCCAATGAATCACCAAAATATGGAGTGAGGTGTTTGATATCGAAGATGTCTAATGTAGAAATATAGCTAGGCAACTTCAACTGGTATGCATTGTTATTGATCTTCCAAGGACCAACTTTTCTTGCACTCAGCTTGTTGTACACCCCAACAGAATAATGGTCCTTAGTAATAACATCCTATAGAAAATCACTTCTTTAAAGACAACCTTCCTTCGGTGCTTGTCGGCCCTTGTCTTGTACTTAGTGTAGTGGAAATGTGAGTGATTTAGGTGTTTCTGTGTTAGGGATTTAAGTAGAGGAAGAGAAGAAGGAAGAATATGTATAGAGTGTAGAGCCCCTCTCACATACTTTACTTCATTTATTAAAAAGTAAGAATCCAACTATGGGTATTTACAAGTATACCCCAATATTGTGCAAAGACAGATAAATCCTTACAAATATAGCCCCATATATCCATGAAATACAACACTTCCCTGCAAGCTAGTATGTAGACATCATGCATTCCTAGCTTGCCAACAATATAACTAAAGCTAGGACTAAACCAATCCTTTTGTGAATATATTAACAAACTGATCTTCACTCC
>JAOXJP010107881.1:0-14195 GCA_025762735.1 Platanus orientalis | reverse complement strand
TTTTCCATAAATCGCTCCATGTGTGAACCCCACCAATGCCAAGTGTGGAGATTCCACCAAAGCCAAGTGTCGGCCCCACCTTTCTCTAATGTCTGCATCAGAGAAGGCGAGAAACAAATTAAAGAAAGACAAGAATTCAAATCTTGAATTCAAGAAGGAAAGAAAATGGAATGTAAGCAATTAAAAAGTTCAAGAATGTAATTAATAATAACAAAAAAACAATTCTTGAATTAAAGAAAAGAGAGGAAATGATTCAATCAAGAAAACAAGAAAAAAGAATAAATAGAAGTAATTTAAAAGGATTCAAGAATTGAAATATTTAATCAAAGAATAAGTGAAAATTAATCTAATCAATTAAAGAAATCAAGATTTTAAGTAAAAGATTATGAGAAATCAATTATTGAATTAAAGAAAAGGGATTTAGGGTTTCTTGGAGGTGAACTAGAAAAAGATGGTAGGTTTAGGTCTGTCTTGAAATTTCAGATGCAAGAATCTATGAAAGATTAGTTCTTGGTGGTATTTTAATCCAGGAAATAAATAATAAAAAAACTGTGCTTTTTTTTTTTTTTTTGTTGAAAAATAAGGTAATTTATTGGAACAACAAAAGCCAAAGCTCTACAAACAACATGAGGAATGCTAGCACAAGAATCTCAAAGCACAGACTAAAGAGGGAAATTAGAGTTGAAAATAAATCTATCCCATTCAAAGATTCAATAATTGAATGGGGGATTATCCTTATTGGAGAACCCAACGGGCCAATCATGAAATGTTGAAAGAGTATCATCCATCACGTTACAAGGCTATCTCGATCTGCCATCAAAGAGTCTTGATGCAAAATGCATATAGGCTGGTGGGTGTGTGCTAGGAGACATGAATAAAATTGTGACAAGTAAATAAAAAAGAAAAACAAGATTCCTACTCACAAGTCCACATGCTAATCCAAGTGATTCTTTAAATTAAGTTCATTAAGCATGATTGGAGTTAAGGCCTACAAAGTAATAAACAAAATTAAATCTAAATAATATGAAAGGAATATC
Source organism: Platanus orientalis (assembly GCA_025762735.1). Lineage (NCBI taxonomy): Eukaryota > Viridiplantae > Streptophyta > Magnoliopsida > Proteales > Platanaceae > Platanus > Platanus orientalis. Next base: position 13,158 of record JAOXJP010107881.1, on the reverse strand, counting down.
AACTAAATTAGGGAATATAGAATTGTCATGTTGCTGTCCAGAATTTTAGGTGGTGTCAAAGGATACTAAAAGTGATTAAAACTTGAAATTAAAGTGGAAATTAACAAATAGATGTGAAGTGTATTGAGAGAATGACTTAAAAGAAGGGTGGGGGAATGAATGGGACTTAAGTTATGGGCTGAAAACATAACAGTTATACTCAAAGATTAATTTATCAGCCATTAAACCCATACCACCACAACCCAACAGTACCACTTTTAGGATTCAACAAAGAATTCAATAGAGAAGAGATAGCACCTGTTATATGCACAAATCACCCTCAAACAGTCTTCTGTAGATGCGGTCCATGAAACAAATCAACTAGGGAAACCAAGGCATGTTAGTAGCAGCCACCAAATCTGATGCTTGAACACAAGGTGCCGCCACCTGATAATACCCTGTGGGGTATTTTTTTTTTTGTTTTATTTGAAAAATTCATACGTGGGTCCCCCACACAAGTGTCGCCCAAGAGTGTAGAAAGGAATGGTAAAAGCCCCTTTTAAAAAAAAACTGACTGCTAGAATATAGTAACCACTCTCGTAGGATGACTTCAGCACATGTGAATAACGCCTCCTTTGAATTCAGAAGAGTATAACCTTGATTTGATTGCAGCTTTCTTTAATCTTCCACTCCCCTTAGGATCGTCCAAGGGTCCCTAAGGCCCTTGTAAAAGATCAAGACCTAAGTCCCTTGGAGGAGAAAGTAATGAGACAAATCGTGAAAGCCCCTTTTGTCAAGGTTTCACGCCTGCAGCAGGAAAAACTTGAATGGGACCCACTCTAAGGCAATCGATGAGGCAATAAAAACTGAGCAATGGGATCATATTGGGCTCTAATGCATTCCCACAGAAGACTTTTGGTTGAATCTCAAAGGTTGAAGAGCAACATCGATTCTGGTCCAGATGACTTCAATGGCCTGTTCACGCCTGGACTGCAGCACACTGTGAATAACTTCTTCAAATGGCAGCCTATCTAAGATGAGTCATCCAGCCACTAACACTGATCTAGATGCTTCAAGGTCCTCAAATCTTCAATACTTGGTGTAGGGTGAGCAATTCATAGGCAAGTGTTAAATTCAGCAAACAAGAAAAATAAAATTCATAAACAAACAAAGAAGAACAAGGTGAGGAATCCTTTGACCCAAGGAGGAAGGAGTAGCCTCCACTACTACCGTTAAACTAGGATCAACCCTAGACCCATTACAGGGTTTTATGGTTCTTCACTTGCACCCCCAAGAAGGAAAAAGAAGAAGCAACCAAGGAGCCAAACATAAACTAAAGAAAATTCTCTTATTATTCATCAAAAGAAAACTTGTTGGTCGTGTAAGGTGTTTTATAGCCCCCACGGCCAAACTTATTACACCCTAAACATAATAAAGACTCAAATACCCCTTAGCACAATGGCATGCCCCAAAGTAACTCCAAACTACATATAATAACCAAAATACCATTAAATATGCTACTAAGACAAAATTACCCTCAAATAATTTGCTAAGGAACAAAACATAAAAACAAAAATCCTAATAAAATAACATCGGCGCAACCCTCTTGCGCCGTCTATGATAAACTTGAAAATCCTGCCTAGACCTGATGTCCTCATTAGATAGGCCTTTAAAGGTAGAATTTCCGGACATTTATTCCATGGCCGTGGAGCTGAATGTGGCGGTGGCTGATTGTATGTCAATCAAAGGGGGTGAGGTCGTTTGGCAGCCACAGTTGCGTTGTGATGCCTTTGATTGGGAGATTTCAAGGGTTGCGAATATGTTGGCCCGATTGCATGGCGCTTGTATTAATTTGGGTCAGGGGGATTGTAGCATGTGGAAGAGGGGTTTGGGGGGCATTTTCTCGGTGAGATCTTGTTATGATTTGGTGGCAAATTCCTTGGAGATGTCAGGGCCTTGGAGGAGTGTGTGGTATAAGGCGGTTCCCCTCAAGGTTCAATTCTACTTGTGGACTACGACGTTGGATAAAATATCGTCCATGGATTTGCTTTGGCATAAGGGCTTTCGTCTTCCTAGCGTGTGCCTCTTATGCTACTAGCATGGGGAATCTACTTCTCATACTCTCATCCATTGCCATTATGCGTGGGAGATTTGGTGTAGTATCGCTCAGGATTTCGGGATCTCATATATAACCCCATTTGACCTCTCAGGACTCCTTAAAGGGTGGTGGGTGGATGTTTTCAGCAATATGTAGAAGAGAAATTGGAAATTAGTCCCTGATGCAGTGTGTTAGGCAATTTGGTGGGAGAGGAATGCTCATGTATTCCAGGGGCATAAAGAACCGGTATATCAAGTGTATGGGTGGGTGGACAAAGATACGATCATTTTCTGGGCAGGGAGGTGTAAAGGTTATGAGGGTCTCCCCCAAGAGGCTCTTGTCCGAGGTTGGTCCAATACAATAGGGGTTTGTTAGTTTGGGGAGCTGTAGGGGTTGGCTCCTATGGCGAGGTTCTCCCCCTTTTCTGTTTGCTTGGGGATTTCTCATCCCTCTTTGTTGCCTGTTCTTTTTCTTCTTTCGAAATAAAAAAATTTCTCATCAAAAAAACAAAAATCTGTGGGTAAAGAAGGTAGGTGAAGAAAGCAAGATCAATCTAGCAACTTGGAACATAGGAATCTTAACAAAAGTATGGAGTTTGTAGATATAATAAATAGGAAGAGTTAGCATAACTTTTCATGAACCAACTAAGTGTTAAGGAGAAAAAAGCTAAAGAAATTGATGTTATAAACTTTGGTTCACAAGAGAAGTCAATAGAAGAAATTGGGCAAGAATATTAATAGCCTTGTATTTTCAAATTTTGAACCAGTGAAAAGGAGGGCAAAGCTGGAGGGAGTCTGTTTCAGTAATCTGCCAGCTGAAAAGGCCTTGTGGCTTGAGAGACCCATTGAGGAGGATGAAATAAAAGGTGCAATCAATTCCCTGGCCAAAGACAAGGCTCCTGGCCCAGATGGGTTCCCATTAAAGTTTTAAAGACTTTTTGGTCCATTATGAGCAGTGACATTTCTAAGGCAGTGGATGAATACTATAGGAAAGCTTCTCTTTGTAGAAGTTTGAATTCCACCTAAGAAGAAAAATGCTAATGAAATTAAGAATTTCTGGCCTATAAGTCTCCTAGGAAGCTTCTATAAGGTGCTGTCCAAGGTACTAGCTAGAAGATTGGAAGAGGTTGTGGGCTGTATCATTGATCCCTCACAAAATGCCTTTGTTCATGGAAGGAATATTTTGGACTGCTCCCTTATGGCCAATGTGGCTCAAAGAAGGTCAAGCGGGTTTGGTTTGTCAAGTTGACAAGGAAAAAGCCTGTGATCATGTAAATTGACTCTTTCTGGAAGACACTATGCTGACGCCCAAAGATGGTTTTTGGTTATAAGCGGTGCAACTGGGTGAAAGTTTACATATCATCAGCCTCATACTCAGTCATGATTAACACCCCCCAAGGTTTCTTACATAGTAGTAGGGTTCTTCACCATGGTGACCCGCTGTCCCATTTCTATTCAATATCGTTATGGAGGCCCTCAGTTGGCTGGTGTCAAAAGCGGAGTCTGCGGGGCTATTTAAGGGATGTCAGCTAGGCCCTCATGGCCCATCGGTATCCCCAAACCAATTTATTAATGATTCCTTATTTCTTCTTGAAGATTCATCCTGTTAAGTTCAGAACCTTCGGTGCATTCTCCTCATGTTCGAAGCTGTCTCAGGGCTTAAAGTAAACCTCCACAAATCCAAGTTGATGGCAGGTTGGAGCTCTCACAATATCAGGGACCATGTGAAGCCTCCACCTTGCCATCTACTTACTTGGGCCTCCCTTTGGGATAAAATTATCAATCCAAGATGTTGTGGACCCCGGTTTTGGAAAAGATGGAGAGAAGCTTGTTGCCTTGGTAGGGTAGGTACCTCTCGAAGGGTGGGAAGCTGGTTTGATAAAGAGCGTGTTTTCTAGCCTCCCTATATTTTATTTCTCCCTCTTCTCCGCCCCAAACTCGGTGGCGAAAGCTTTGGAGGCCACTATGCGCCGCTTTCTTTGGAATTCTTTTGACAAGGCAGCAAGTTCCCCCTTGTCAGTTGGAATCGGCTATGCCACCCGTGTGCTAGTGGTGAGCTTGGAATTCGATCACTCAAGTCAAGGAATAGAGCACTCCTAGCCAAGCGGATTTGACGCTTTACATCAGAAAGAAATGCCCAGTGGAGTATGGTAGTGGCTGCCAAGTATGGGATTGATAGATCGGGTTGGAAAAGTAAAGATTTTGTGAGGTCATATGGTGTTGGTGTGTGGACAGGTATCCTAAAAGAAGCTTGCTGGTTTGGGGACAGAATTTCCTATAGAGTGGGGTCTGGTAACTCCATGAACTTTTGGAGAGACATGTGTGGAGGAGTGAAACTAGCAGAAGACTATCCGGAAATCTTGCCATGGCCTTGATGAAAGAGGGTTCAGTCCAGGATAACTCTTCCTTTTCTGGTTAGGTCCTTTCTGGTTTGGAAAGGTCTTTGAATCTGGCCCTAAGAAGGCATCTAAATGGATGGGAGATAAGGCCGGTTTCTAGCCTTATGCAGCAGCTGGAAAATGTGCAGCTTGGCAGTCGGGATGAGGAAGATAGTATCCTTTGGTGTAGGGAGAAATCAGGCAGCTTTTCGGTCAAGTCAGCTTATGAGTCTTTGGAGCAGTCTAATCCCCTCTTTAGTCCGATGAGGATGGTTTGGAACTTGAAGCTCCCATCCAAAGCAGCCTTCCCTCTTTGGCCAGTCTATTGGGGTAAGGTTCTTACCCAAGATAACCTCAAAAAAGGGGTATCCAGCTGGCCAATCGATGTTGCTTTTGTGGTTGCTGCCATAGAATCAGACAATCACCTTTTCCTCTCCTACCCAAATGCTTTGCTTCTCAAGCTTGGTATTTTATTTCATTCAAAGATTCAGATGAGTTTGGGTGTCCCCCGAGTCTATTCAGTTGACTCTTGAGGGCTGGTGTCAAGAGGATATGGATGCTTTGTCCCCAAGAGGCCGCTTTCTCTGGTTCTGCTATCCTCATTTCATTGTGTGGTCTCTGTGGTCGGAGACTTGGAGTGCAAGGTGCAGATCTTTGATGGGGTTGCTGTCAACTTGAGAAAGTTCCTGGACATGGTTTTCTTTATGCATTGTTTGGTATCTCACCTCCCTATGTTTAAATCCCTTGAGTTCCATGACTAGGTGTTTGATTGGGATGACATTGTAACTCTTTAATGGTATGGGTCTATTTCTAACCCAACTGGTTGTACTTCTCATACCATCTCAGTTTGGAATAAAATTTTACTTTATTTATCAATATATATATATATATAAATAACAACTAAATGATGAAATTATAGATGTTTAAAGGAATAGTGATAGGATAATATCAATTAAACTTGTTTTAGAAAAAGAGATAATAAACATAATTAGTGCATGTGCACCTTAAATAGGTTTAGATGAAACCATTAAGAAACAATTTTAGAAAAACATGGATAGGTTAAGGGTGCTGAGTCAAATGAGCATGCAAGGAAAGTCAGTGGAGGATACAAAAAAGTTTATGGAGGATCTAAATTTGAAGAAAGGAATGAGGTAAGAGATGTAATACTAAAATTTATAATGGCATATGATCTTCTTATTGCAAACATTGCTTAAAATAAAGAACTTTTGGTGACTTAAAACTAGATCAAATAGGAGCCAGATAGACTTTCTTCACTAGGAGGATAGAACACTCAACGTGTAAGGGCCGTAAAGTTATCCCAAGAGAATCTAACCACACAACATAGGTCGGTAGGTTTGGATGTTCGTACTTAGAGATGGAAGAAAAAGAAACAAGAAATTAATTGCACCTACAAGAGAAAAATTAGGTATATTTAAATACAAATTGATAAAACAAAGAAAATGGAATTTGGAAGAGGAAACCAATGTCATTTAGAATTAAATGGTCAGCTTTACAAAAGGAGCAAAGAAGGTCCTTGAAGAGTCTAGAGGGAAGGGGCAACCATCTAAAAAAAACTTGGTGGTAGAATAGTGAAGTTCAAAAAGCCATTAAAGCTAATAGGTTTCATTATAAGACATAGTAAAAGACTAGAAACAAGAAAAACTTAGAAAGGTAGTCAGTGATGCTAAATTAAATTTAAGGCATATGATAACCTTTGTCATGACTTAAGTACTAAGGATGGTGGGATGGAAATATACGAACTGGCTAGAATAAGGGAGAAGCACCATACCTAGACTATGTTAGATGCATTATGAGTGAGGATCAAAGGGTCTTAATGAAAGATGAGGAGATTAAAGAAAGGTAAAGTTATTTTCAAAATTTATTAAATAAGGAATGTTAGTTTAGGAGGAATCAATAGCGTCGATGATATCAAGATCATTAGTATCTTCCTAGGGTTACATAATCTAAGTTAACAAGTCATTGAGAAAGATGCAAAGTGGGAAGGCTTTGAGATTAGATGGAATCCCAATTAAGGTTGGGAAATGCATGGGAGACGATGTCCTATCATGATTAACTAAATTGTTCAACAAAATCATTTGAACTAAGAAAATGCTGGATGAATGGAGGAAAAGCATCATGGTTCCTATTTACAAGAAAGCTGCATCAATTATTGTAGTATTAAACCTAGAAACCATACAAAGAAACTTTTGGAGTGATTATGCATAAACTAACACATGAAACTAGCATATCAAAAATTTAGTTCGGATTTATGCATGGGAGATTGACGACTAAGGCTATTTTCTTACTTAGGCAATTGATGGAAAAGTTTAAAGACAATAAGAAAGATCTTCATTTGACAAAGCATATGATAGTGTACCAAGAGCAATCATTTGAGAAAGGGTATTGACATAGTTAGGGTTACATACGATGGAATAATAACTAGTATTAAGCCAACTAAGAGAGAGACGAGTGACTATGCAATCATAAAAGGTTTACACTAAGGGTTAGGATTGAGCCCATATGATGCGAAAGCATACCATGTCAAGAAGAAGAAGTTAGAAGACTGGATAGTCTTCCATGGAATGTCCAGTAGTGTAGAGTTAATTTCTGTTTTTAGGGGGGGTATGCAATTATTTTAAGTCCTAGGGGGTTGAATTTAATAAGGCATGTTTTGCCAAGGTCATAGAATAGGATTTTATTTTCAAGGATATACTTGTAATATGGCTAAAAAGTTCTATGGTTTTTAGGGACTTAATGACCAGTCATTGGGGGTATTTTGTCTTCTCATGGGCTTCTATCTCAGCCCATGGGTTCCACAAAAGTGGTTAGACGACAGCCCTTTATTTGTCCCCTTGTGACTCTAAAATTAATGAGAGGGCCCCACAATATGAGTTGCAAAATATCTCCAATATTCTCTAAGATTTTGGAGAATATTTGGGAGATATTTGGGGGACCCACAATGACAATTCATCAGTCCAATATTCTCCAAGATTGTGAAGAATATTTGGAGGCATTTTCTCTAAGATTGTGGAGAATTTTTTGAGATATTTTCTCCAAGGGTTGAGAGAATATTTGGAGATATTTTGGGGGGCCCACTTGACCAAGTCGAAATTCCTATAAATGTGCAATTTTGAGTATCCTATTTTGGTAAGTCTTATCTTTAGAGATCTTTTGTGATTAGGAAAATTTAGATAAGGTAAGAATTTTATTTTATTAGAATTCTTTTATTTGAAAAGATATTGTAAAGCCTATTAAAAGGCCAACAACTAGCATGAACGAAAATCAGACTTGAAGATGATTTAAAAATAGTGAACACATGCGTTTGTGTTAGGTGTGGTATCCAATGTTTCTCTTTCCTCTTGGGGTGTGATATCCCCTCTCCTATCTTCTCTCTCTACCTTCCTCCTCTACATGAATAAGTCTTTCTCATCCTGACTCTCTTTCTTCTTTTTCCTCTCTTTCTCCTCTCTTTTCTTTCTCCCTTTATTTCTTGTTCTCTTCTTCTTCAACCTTAACTCAACCTCTTAAAAAAAACCCTTAACTCAATTTTCTGGTTTCTTTAATCAAACCCAAAACAACAGCCCTTTTTATATAATTTCACAACCTAAAACAAGTATGAATTTGCTAAAATTCAGGACAGTGGTACCTTTTGGACCCAAGAACCACCCTACCCAAGATAAAAAATAAAAAAAAAATCCAATGCAGGGACAGGGGCATTTTGGTAATTTCACCACTCTGCCTAAAATTTTCAGAATTGAAATTTTCATTTCTTTACTCTCTAACGTGTGGTTGTTCCTAGACCTATCCTACATCAACATATCTCTTTTGGTTCGTTATAGATGAGTTAACTAAACATATATAGAAGAGGTCCAATGGTGTATGTTGTTTGTTGATGATATTGTTTTGATCAATGGGACCAGAGGGGCTAAATGCCAAATTAGAAATATGGAGGAATGTTCCACAAATCAAATCATTTTAAGATAAGTTTAACTGAAATGGAATATATGGAATGCAATTTTAGTATAAATAGGAGTAGAAATGAGGGAGTAATTAATATTATAACCAAGAAATACCTAGAAGTAACCATTTTCGTTATCTCGGCTCAATCATCCATAAGAAGGGTAATATTGATGAGGATGTTTCTCATAGAATTAAAGTGGGCAATCGACAGCTTTTTGGGAGGACAAGTGGTGTGGGAACACTCCCCTCAAGATGGAATACCCAACAATTTACTCCTTGGCCTCTAATACTAGGGCCATGGTGGCAGAGTATATTGACTTTCCTGAAGGAGGGCACTCTTGGCAGCCCATCCTTAGGAGGCCAGCTTTTGATTGGGAGATTCCAGATATAGCTTCCTTATTGGAGAGGATTGGGGAGGTCCCAGTGGACCTGAGTATGATGGATAGGAGGATGTGGATTTTTTGTCATCCCTTTACGACTTCAATATGACAGCACAGACACCATATTACACACCAGTCCATCAGCAACTACACTTAAGGCCAGGCACCTCAGTCACCACATTTCAGTCTTTTTTTTCCACAACACACCCAGGCATCAATCCAGTCAGCTTCACCAGAAGTAGGTTCCCAGACAGTCAGGCAGCCAACAATGATGGAAGTTTCTCTTTGAGATCATGTGCTGAGTGGCTGGATACAGCTCCAAGATCACTTATCCCTTGGAAAGAAATCTGGTATGACCTGGTCCCTTCAAAGATGCAATTTTTCTTATGGATGGTTGCCCTCGGAAAGATCTCCACCATTGACATACTGCAGAAAAAGGGGCTTTATCTTACAAATGTGTGCAACTAATGTTCTTCTTCATTGACATCTCAGTGCCTCATGTTCCTCTTCATTGCCCTTACTCTTGGGAGATTTGGTGTAGGGTGATGAGGGAATTTGGTTTTTGTTGGGTGCCCCCCAAGGACATCCTTTGCCACCTTCAGGCGTGGCAATCTAAGGCCCCAAGTCCAAGTGGAAATTGCATATGGCGGCTTGTCCCTATTGCGGTTTGCTGGTCAATCTGGTTGGAAAGAAATAACAAGGTTTTTGAGGGATTCGCAGAGCCTTCATATCAAGTTTTTAATCGGGTTAAAGACAAAATTATGGGGTGGGCTTTCCTTTGTAAGGGTTGTTCCCATATTTAGCTGGGGGATTTTAGGAAGAATTGGAAAGGGATTTTAGGTTGCACCCCGATCTGATGTAGGGGTTGTTTTGTATCCCCAGGGCGGTTTCCTCTTTCCCCTTGTCTCCTTTTCCCTTTTGTCTTCTCCTCTCTTGGGGATGCCTTATCCCCCTTCCTCTTTTTAATAAAATCTTTTTATTCATAAAATATTTAAAAAAGAATTAAAGTGGGCAAATAATTTGCTCCCGCCTCTTGTGCCCCAGTTTTATCCAATTTGAGGTGGGTGAAGACATGTAGCAATCTTGTGGCAATTTCCTCATCAAATCACACATCAAGATGAACTTTGAAGAAGTAGGGAAGGAAACTCTGGGAATTCAGATTATGGTGGGGTCAGCTCCCAACAGTTCATTCATTTGACCATATACTAGAGCTACTTTTGATTATGCAATATTTTGTTCATTAATTAGAAACGTTGAGCAAAATTGGTATTCAAGAATAAAAAATTTTACACCCCAAAACGCCCTCCTTCCCGAAAATCTGCTCCCTCCTCTCTCACAAGACAATCATTTTAGCAATTGAAAAAAGGGTCATGAGGGATGATCATTGTTTGCAGTGATCAAAAAGGGTCAAGAGGTGACGAGATTAAAGATTCGCTCCTGGAGTTCGAGACCTACATCTAAACTGAGATAAAAAAAAATAAAAAAAAGTTGTAACTGAATCACTCCTCTATCTTCAATGAACCATTTCTTGTTAATTTTAAAAATGAAGAGGAGGAGCCATTGCAGAAAGATGAGGTGATTTAGAAATGAACTGACAAAAAAATCACGAAAGTTTTAAAATATAAGCAAACGGTACCTTGTCGTGGACTGTGTCCCTATTTGGATTGGAGAGATCTATTCTCCACAAAATTTAGTAGAGATTTTCCACTAAATAACATAACAAAATAGCTTTCAATATCTCTACTAAACTTAGTAGAGTTTTTTTCACTAAATAACGAAACAAATTAGCTAAGGATCACCGCTATTTTTTTTTAAGCAAGTGAACGACGCTTCAATTGATTTTCACACAATGGTGGCTCCAGGTTGTGCAGATGGTAGTGATTGTTACTAAGTTCGTGACACCCACCGGAAATTGTCTCCTATCGTTAACCAAAAACCTAACAAGCCATCATCGTTGCCCCAGCCCATCGCTTAGTCCCAAAAGGTCCCCACCGTCTTTTTCCTCTCATTATCTCTTCCAAATCTCAACCAAGAAGCGATAACTGACTCCGACAAAAACTTCCTCGACTTTGTCGTCATCCTTGGCAAGTCCATCCATGGCCACAAAACTATGATCCCTATCACCAATCCCAAAACCTAAACTCCATTGTCTCATCCTTGAACACTCCTTTGTTGGGTCAACAAGATCCCACTCATCTAGCAATACTCCTGATACAGTAACTACTCCTTTAGGGTTTGGCAAAGTCGCTTGATAGAGGAAGTCGAAGCGTTGATGCTCAAATTCCTTCCAGATGAACTCCAGTCCACCACTGTCATGATCGTCCCCTCGTGACTCTTTTCTGGTCGCTGAAAGAGAATCGTTGTGTAAGGGAGGAGAGATCAATGAATATCACACGAAAAGGGAGGGTAATTTAGGGTTTTAAAAACGTTATTCTTGAATGCTTATTTTACCCAACGTTTCATGCTTCGTGTCTTCACTCGCTTCAAACTAGATAAAACTAGGGCGCAAGAGGCAGTAGCAAATTATTTTCCATTAAAGTCGGGTGGATGAAATGGAGAGTTTCTTTTGAAGTGTTGTGTGGTAGATGAACACCATTAAAATTGAAGACATATTTTATAAGATAGCTAGAAAATCAACATGCTTCATGGTGCAGAATGTTGGGCAGCTAGAAACAACACATACATAAAATGAGTATTGCTAAGATAAGGATGTTGAGATAAATGAGTGGCAACACTAAAAAGGATAGAATATGAAATCAGTGTTTAAAGTATCACGCTATATGTATCGGTATCGAGGGTTTGGGGCACAACCCCCCCACACACACACAAGTTTTAAATCTCCCCATTTCTCAAGCGTATCGCAACACGTGCCACCAGTATTGCATGTGTCTCTCGATACATGTGAGATATTCAACCAAAATTCCTTAAAAGGCCTATAATACGCGATACCTCTACAATATCGCGTATCACACCTCTCCAACCTATATAGCCAATTGCAAAAATTGCCCAAAAATCCATTTTTTTTGCAAAAGATTTGTGGATTTAGCTTCCTTCAGATAAATCTAGGACTTCACTTGAGTTCATTTCACTTTAAAACTTGTATTTGGGCCGGATCGACGAATCGAAGCCGAAACCCCAAATTTCATCAACAACTTCGGTAAGTGCCTTACTTTTTGCTCCAATCCTTTTAGTTTTTTTGTATGTCATGCATATGTGATTGATCTACACATTCATGGAATGAAAAGTAATTTTCAGAAATTAAATTTTTGAAAAAAATAAAAATAAACACACTAAATGGGTTGATGCGGATGACTTTTTTTGGTTTGTGTATGTGTCACATCACAAAAGAGCCAGATTTAAAGATATATAATTTTATTTTTGAGTCTAGTAGGGGATAGTTTAATTTTCTATTTTGGGATTTTTTTGTAGTAATTTAGAGTCTAGGGAGTTGTGTAATACGGCAAAAGTTTGTCAAAATTTTAGGGATTTTGGCCTGCACGATCAACTATTATTTTGCTTCTTTTTTGAACTATTGAAAAGTCAAAAGAAAGGGCCCACAAGGTGTTGGTCGTATAGTCACTCTTTGGGGATTTTTTTGGAATTATTTTTTTTATTTGTTTTGTGGGACCCAATGTGAGCTGGTCGTATAGCTCTAAAGTCTCCAACTTCTGGAGATCTTTAGAGATATTTTGGGGGGGCCACATGCCTAACCGACAGCCCTTAGAGTTTCTAGAATTTTAGAGATTCTTGTGGGACCCAATTGTCTTGGTTAACAAGCATGGTTCTAAAACTTGCCCGATTTGGGCTCGGATCCAGGATCGGATCGGGATCGACCAGGACCAATCCCGATTTTTAGTGTTAATCGGTTTTGGCTTCGGATCGGCCGATCCACGAGTCGGATCGGCCGATCCAGTGATCTTGATCCTGGATCGGATGATCCTGAGTCTGGATCGGACGATCCGGAGTCCGGATCACCCTAGATCGGACGATCAAACTCACGAATCGGCCGATTCGACTCAGGATCGGCCGTAAGTTAAAATCGACGCCCGTAAAGCCCCATACTTCATTTCTTCTCAATTTTCTCTCTTGTGCACCGATTTCTTTCATTTTTTTTTGATAAATCACATCTTACAACCTTTATCTCTTGTTTTAAACAAGTTTTTGCGATCAAAAACTTGTTTTGTTGCGGATTTGAGTAGATTGAAGAACGAAATTTTGGAGGTTTTGCACAAATCTCATAAATGTATGATTTTTTATTCAAATCTTTGTTTTGATTCATTTTTTTTATAATAATTTGATAGATCAACACATTTAGATGTTAGATCTACTAATTTATTGCATTAAAAACAACATTTGAGTGGCAT
>JAOXJP010107870.1:0-14196 GCA_025762735.1 Platanus orientalis | reverse complement strand
ATCTTCTTTTTTTTTTTTTTTTTTTTTTTTTTTTTTTTTTTTTTTTTTTTTTTTGTTGGGGCGGGAGGAGAGCTGCATTTGGCAATACAAACAAGTGCATGCACCTCACTGTGCTGTTCTGGGAAGCATGCAAGTGAGAGAACTTGAAATAGACAATCCCTCCCACAATTTTTTTGTTTTATAGGTTTTAGTGCCTTCATCCATTGAGAAAGTTTTATTTCTTTAGACTGTTGGATTCTACACTTGCTAATTGTGCAAAAGACCATTGGATTGCTAGTTTCTTATCGAGTTCTATTAGGGCTTATTAGAGGGTGTTTATACCAGGCCTCCATGACCTGAGAGACCTTAGTTCATATAAGGGTCATCTCTTCCAGGGTCTGACACACAGAAAACAGAAGCATAGCCCTTACTAAAAAGATTTTGGCCTTGTATTTTATTAGCTTTTAGTCTGAGTCGGATGCAACATTGTGGTTTGTCCAGCCTTCAATCATGAGTTCACAAGACCCTGAAGTAGGTTGATGGGCCGTTAAATCCTAGAGACTGATCATCTGCAACATATTGTACTAAGGAAGTGATCCAAAACGGGATGCAAACAAGATTACGGACAGTGCTGCCACAGCACCAGTGGCGGAGCCAGGAATTTATCTTTGGTGGGGCCGAACTAAAACTATAATTTTTTTTCTTGTTTACACACTATGTATTCAGTTATATAGTAAAAGGGCGGCCCAGTGCACGAGGCTCTCGCTAACGCGGGGTCTGGGGAGGGCAAAATGAAACACAATTCAAGATGAAATGAAGTATTTTATAGCCCAATGAATGTATAACAAAAAGCACTTCGGATTTAGTGTGACCCCCTTAGGTCAAACCGACATTAGGGGCCGACCCATCACTGCCTAAAAAGTGATTTACACCTTCTGGGGGATGCTTTTCACTTTTCGGCATTGATGTGCTAGCCCCTGATGCCGGTCTGACTTTGGGATGACCTACGGGGTTGTACCTAATCCTTAGGGAACAAAAAGGCAACCACACATATTTCTTGCCACATCAAATCCTTGTCCAAGAATATTTTGAATATTAAGATTATGATAGGGAATAGTAGTGAATATTTCATTCTTAAGAGTCAATACCTATGTATCTTTAACATGAACAAGATCTAAGAAGCAATCTTGTATTAAACCATCTTCGTCAACAAATCTCAAAACAAGAGCCACTTGTTCTCTCTTAGATTCATCACGTATCTCGTCAACAGTAATACAAAATTTGGAATTCTCAATATCTTCACAAATCTTATTATGCATTATTGTGTATCATATAAACAAAATCTATGCATTTGACACCCTCGGTGGTTTTGCTGGGCTCCATCTTTGTTATAAATCGATGAATTTAAATATTGTAGATGAAACTAAATGGATAAAGGCCCCCTCCCCCAATAGTAGATCTTACTAGTTCTGTAAACGAGTCAAGCTAATCCAAGCTAAGTTCATCTTGATTTTATCATATGAGAGATGAACCAGACTTAAACTTGGCTTATTGGGCCTGAGTTTCAAGCTAAGCTCGTGAACAAAAAGAAATTTGAGCTCAAACTAGGATAATGGCAAGCTGAGCTATGCAATGCGAGGGGCTCTCTTGGAAAAACGGAAATACAATGGAGGCATGCATGTGCATACATATATACACTTTTGTATGATTTTTTTTTTTTTTTTTTTTTTTTTTTTTTTTTTTTTTTTTTTTTTTTTTTTTGTGAAAACAAAGATTGATTAATCTATATGCATTCAAGATTATGATATCTTTTCTCTTGTGATATGGATATCATTGTTGTTATTACTTTTAATCAATTAGAGAATAAAAGATCTTTCAACCCAACATATATAAATTTTTCCTAATGAAAAAAAAATGTTCTATTCAAGATTTTGTATGTCCTACTGTGTCCTATGCACACAAAGGCTAGGTGCAAACAGTTAAAACTGTAAAAACAGTTTTCAAATGAAAAATAGGCACCTATATATAAAAATGTATAGGGTTCAATTGGTAAAAAAAAAGTGTTCAAATGAACGTTTGTTCTCACTTAAAAGAGGCACCAAATTCAATAAATGATCACGTGTCAACCTGTGGTAGAAGACATGGTAGGAGATAAATGTCCTGGACAGAACTTTTGTTCCTTTTCCCTATTGGTATAGGTAATAGGTTAGGATTTTTCCAAAACTTTGGAGGGGCCATGGCCCCCTCCCGCCCCCATGTGGTTCCGCCAATGCACAGCATGCCTCAGTTTGCACCCATAATGATTGATAAATCACTCTACTTCCACTGACAAATTTCTCCGTTTCTTATTTCTGATTCCTACTCACAGCAAACACCCACACATTTGTTTTAGCCTGTTATTCTCTGTTTCCACCTAATTATTCCTACATAGAGAGAACCCTTGTAGGTTCAGAACTACTAAGTTCCATTTAACTATCTCGCCCACAGTATCCAAAACATCTGTACATATTTTCAGAAATCTGCTAAGTGTTATAAAGTCAGTTTCAGGCATGCAACTGTAAATGGTTTATAGTTATTCCCTTTTTATTTTACTGCAAAAAAAATGATAGTTTGAAAGCACAAATAATAAATGAAATGATAGAAGAACAGAATTCTCTTGGTCTGGACCCTCTGGTACTTCAAATAGACGATGTACTGTGCCTCCGCAACCATGAGGGAATTCTGCATGCTTGAGTCCAGCTTACCCACAAATAAGTACACAAACCCACTTCTGCATTTTGGCTCATGCAATTACAAGCACAGTTTTCCTGAATCTACAATGTTTAAGGAATTGAAAAACTTAAAACCCTTTTAATATGCTTCACAATTTTTTCAAAAATCAATAATTCAATACAAATGATTCGATCAAACCCAACAGATTGACTCGAAAATCAAAACACAGTAATAATGCAAGACACAACTGGAACCAGTACGATGATCATCATGTTCTATCTCCGGATTAATGGGTTCCAGTATTTTATTACCTGTTTGGCGTGAAGAGATCTGCAGCTGACGATGTGTTGAAGGAGCTGACGCCCAACTCCCCCACAGCCCATCAGAAGCAACGGAATGCTCTTCATTTCTGCTTTCTTGCTTGCTTCACTTCTGCTGTTCCCCTTTTTTTGTTGTTAGAACTTTTGTGGCTTATCAGTCTTAATGTACTACTTGTATATGGAAAATGACTAGTTAAACCTTGAGAAAATTAATATTGGCAATAATTGCTCTCAAACCTTCCAAGAACCTCTTTAGATTCTTTCTCCTTTGCCCTTCCCGTAGCCGTAAGGATCTCTGGTTTTTTTTTTTTTGATAGGCCCAGTTTTATTCTGTTTTTTTTTTCTTCTTTGATACGCCAAGTCTATTCTGTTTGTTGCGAGTATAGATGAAGGTTTTGTGTTGTGTGTATCAGAGCCCGTATTCAATGTTCTTGTTTTGTCATACCATTTTATCCGGAGAAGATTGAATGAAATCTATCCTAATGCATCAGAATGGCCGGGGGCAGACACATCAGCGCTAGACCCTCCCCCCAAAAAAAGGTGTAAGTCACTTTTTGGCACTGATGCTTCACACCCATTAACTTCATTGGTACCTAATCCCAGCCGCTTTTGGAAACAGTTCTTGTTTGGTGTACTCATTTTTGTTTGTCAAAATTTCTAAACCTGGTGCGAACAATTTTTTGCCAACCCTTCGTTGCCACACAACAGATACAAAAAAATAAAATAAAATCAGGGCTAATGATGGATTATCATAATCAACAGACCAGAGTGCCCGTGCTTGAAATATACAGAAAGATGCACCACTACTCAAATTGCTTTACTGGGAATGAAGTATCATTGTACCAAAACTATATCAGTTATAAATTATAATCCCAAGGGGTTACACAGTTGGCCAGGATCACTCCTCAAGGAAGCGGAGGTCCTGAGTTCGAAACCTATCCCTTCGGGCCTCTTGCCTGAGCATAAATAACTTGATTTACCAGGTGCATGGGAGAGGCAGGGAGTCCAGGTACCCCCAAAGACTTAGTCAGGTGCTTTAGAAGGCCTAGATACTTCAGTATCAAAAAATAGAATAAAAAACTTGGATCAGTTATTGTTTGCTTTTACATGCATGTCTGTTATTTGTCGATTGCTATTTGTTAGATATCTCATTCGTTTTACTTCCTCTGTTGTGTGGGTTCAATAATGAATAAAAACTGGTCGTTCAGTGAAATTTTGAATGTGGTTCAAGAGGATGATTTAGTCTGTTCATGCAAAAAGCATCAATAACATGAAGAATAGATTAGCATTTTAACCGTTTCCAGTCATGAAATCTGTATTATGTCTGGATTATGTGATTTTTCGTGTACCTAACCTAACTAGATATTCCCAGAGATATATATGAGGTTCGTTGAAAATGTAATTTTACATTAGCAAAATGTTTCCTGGAGGATTGAATTGTCGACAGGCTATTTACCATTAAACTTTGCAAGGGGAATAAGAGCCTCCAATGGACTAGTTAGAAGAGTGTCGACCTTTCTTTCAAAACCCTCAATGTAGATTTCACATTTTTGACTGGCTATAATTGCATACATTCTAAAGTAAAGTGTTGCATCCAATAAGATTTTAGTGAGGCCTATGTTCCATGCTTGCATGGTTATGATAACCTCTCTTATGCAAAAAGAAGTATTATACCATATCCCCACCGCATTGAGGGAATCCATCCAAGATTAAGGAAGTCAAAATAAACATGAGTTTTATTAATAGCTTTACTATGTTTTTGAAATTATCATGCACATTAACGAGTTTCATGTTAAGGCATGAATCAAACTGATTTATATTGGAACATTTTTATATCGATCTAGAACCAATTTTAACCCATGAACCAGGATCCATATCCGACCTAACGAGTGAAGGAATCAGACATGGAATAAATCTTGGGTCAGATGTGTTTATCACCATGCTTTTCTTTGTCTTTTTTCCTATGCAGAAGTGCAAGAAGCCAATCAAATCACAACCACCAACAACAAACAGACTTATCTCAATTATTCAGGGTTCACTACACGAATTTTGTTCTGTCATACCATTCTATTTAAGGTCATATTTGTTGTTAAATTACAAGCTGTCATTTCTCTCCTTACTACTTCAACCTATGTCAGTTTCAGCATTCCTCTAATCCATATAGCACCTTTAACTTACATCATCTCTTTTCACTGATGCAATCATTAGTCTTAGTAACACATGACCAAACCATCTCAATCAACTCTCCCTCATTTTTATCACCTATTGATGCTACACCTAAGTTCCTACGAATGGATTCATTCCTAATTTTATCATTTCTAGTATTGCTACTAATCCATCTCAACATCTTCATTTTATGTATGTGTTGTTTATTGGCTGCCAACATTCTGCTCTATAAAGCATGGATGATCTTATAGCTTTCTTATAAAAAATTTCCTTCAATTTTAGTGGTATCCGTTTATCACACAACACTCTAAAAGCATCTCTCCACTTCAACCATCTCACTCTAAATCTATAAATAACATCATTTACAATATCTCCTTCTTATGTGCATGATTGAACCAAGATAATGAAAATGATCACCCAAGGTATCTCTTGTGTTATCAATTCTAACTACTCCATCATTTCTACTCCTATTTTGGCTTAACTTGCATTCCATATATTATGTTATAGTCTAGCCTATCCTAAAACCATTTGATCCTAAAACATCCCACCATAGTTCTAACTTGGCATTTTTCCCCTATTTAGTCTCATCAATCGACACAACATCATTAGCAAACAATATACACTATGGCACATCTTCCTATATTTGCATAATTAACTCATCATAACTAAGGCAAAAAGGTATGGACTAAATGTTGACCCTTGGTGAAAGCCAACTGTGATTGAAAACTCACTTGTCTTTTCTCGGTTGTCCTAAGACTAGTTATTGTTCAATCATACATATCCTCATTATCCAAAACCTACCAAACTATCTCTCTTGGTACTTTATCAGATGCCTTTTCAAGGTCAATAAAGGCCATGTGAAGATATTTCTTCTTTTTTCTATATTTTTCTCTCAATTGCCAAAATAGGAAAATAGCTTCAGTTGTTGATCTCCTAAGCATAAATCCAAATTGATTTTCAAACATTCTAGTTTCACATCTTAGTTAATGCTTAATCACTCTCTCACATAGTTTCATTGTATGACTCATAAACTTGATCCCACAATTGTTAATGCAATTTTGAATATTCCCCTTGTTTTTGTATATAAGAAGTATAATACTTTTCTTTACTCATCTGACATTTTTTTAGTTCTAATGATCTTATTAAAAAGTTTAGTCCACCATGATAAGCTATCGTCTTACATACATTTCTAAACCTCAATTGAGATACCATCTAGTTCTAGTGCATTTCCTATCTTAGCCCTTTTAACTTCCATTTCTCTAATCTCCTCTACTCTACCGATTCCGAAGCCAACATTTGCTGCATGATCCTCATTTAATAATATTCTTGAAAATACCTCTTCCAACTTTCTTTAATCTCTTTGTCTTTTTATTAAAACTCTTTGATCATCATTTTTAATGCATCTAACATGGTTTAGGTCTCTGTATTTCTTATCTCTTATTCTTGCAAGTATATACACATCCATCTCACCTTCTCTAGTACCTAACTTATGATAAATATCATCATACGCTTTAAATTTTGCAACACTAACAGTTTTTCTGCATTTCTTATCCCCTTGACCATTGAGGAAATCTTCCTTTTCTTCTTTCTTCTTCTTTTTTTTATCCTCGCAAGTAAGCATTATAACCGCACTACTTTCTAACATCTTTTTGCTGCTAATTATGTTCCACAAGATGACATTTCAACCCATTTTCATTTCCATAGCCTAATTTGTCTATCCACGGAATGGATGTCTTATAATTGTTTTGGTTAAGAGAGGGTAACCGGATGTGGCTTAGAAAATGATAAATTTAACCAAGATTTTCTGGGTCATGGTGTGACTTATTAACACTCAATTTGCGAGAAAAAGAAAAGCCTATGCAGTAGATCAAAATTTTGAATTTTGAAGGGAAAAAAAAGTCTTGCAGTAGATGTGCTTGTATAGAAGCCGTGTTTTTCTTTTTATTACTAAAAAATTCATTAACTCCCGTAACAATGGAGAACCCAGACTTGTACAGCCAAAAAGCCATTTAAAGGGTGAAAAGTCCTACACAACAATGCTGCATATATGAAAATACTGAATCACAACGATAAAAATGCCGGCTGGGATTAGGTACAAATCGAATTCGTACTAATGGGTGCAATCAGCACCAAGAGGTTGCCGCATCAGTGCCAAAAAGTGACCTACACTTTTTGGGGGACGCTTATCACTTTTCAGCACTGATGTGTCTGCCCCCTGATGCTATTTGCACACATCACTATGAACTTCATTCATACCTAAACTGATCAAACTGATCCCTTTTTATGAAGAGGTTATATATAGCACTCACTGGTTGGTGATGCACCTACGCATAATTTTTGAATCTGAATCACCAGATTGATTGTCCCTCTTGTGCAATCAGGTCGCAGAATGCCCTAAAAAAGGGCACTTATGTCAAATACACAGGAAGGTGAACTTCGTCAATGGACGGAGATAGAAGGGTGCTTTAGCAATTGTGTATTTCATAAAGGTGTTCTGCATCCGTACGGTTTGGATCCTGTCCAAACTCCTTATGACCTGTTGGGACCTGTATGGCCTAACAGGTCAACACGTCACAGAAAAAAATGTGATTGGACAGGATCCAAAGCACTCCTGTCCGGTGACGTGTCATCCTATTAGGCCAAACACGTCAGAACAGATTATAACAGGCCGGACAGGATCCAAAGCTGCATCCGGATTGAGTTGTAAGAAATGTTCTGAACTTGAGTTATAAGGGATCTTTTTCAATAGAGAGCGGTTACTACATGGAAGACTAAGACTAAACTAAACATCATTTTTAACAAGTAAATAAAACTGTCTTCCTGTTAACCTCTATTAGCCTAACATTTCATCCTCAGAGACTTCTTGAATCTGGGGGGCTGGCTCCTGCTTTTGCCTTAGCTTTACTAAACCACAGAAGAAGAAGAAAATTTAAGTTAAAAAATTTCTATTAATTTACAAAATAAGACACATGAATTCCTGGGGATGACCCTCTGGCTTGTGGGGATTCCAAGGGAGAATCACTGCCGAGGAACTGGTGGAGTTGTTGACTGATGGTTTTGCCCATAGAATCCAATACCTGGCAGCTGGTAATAGCCTCCTGTGGTCTGCTGCTGCTGCTGCGGTGGCTGAGTGCCAGGTCTTCCCATTTGTGTGGGTAGGGGAGGCGGAGGAGGTAGACTGTTAGCACCATATCCGTAAGGCATCACTCCCACCATCGCACCGGTGGATTGTACATACTGGTGTGCCGGTGGTGGTGGTGGGGGTAAAGGTGGTGGAAATAGAGGTTGTACCTGAGTGCCTTGAGTCATGGGCTGCATACTTGTGGTTGACGCCAGGCCAGATGTGTGGGGTGGATTGGTCAATGGTTGCTGTGGTTGTACAGGAGTGAAGTAGGTCGCATTGCCCATGTCAGAAACTGGCATTGGTTTCTCAAGTTTAGGGCGTTTCTCTGGGGGGAAGATGGGTAAACTGGTTGTGAAGCCACCAGATTTTGGACCACCGTTCATAGAAGCTGCTGCTTCTGCAGCCAAGGATGACAACACAGAGGTAAGCATCTGTGCAGATGATGTAGAGGCGGCAAGCTTGGCTGCAACAGCTGCTGCTGCTTTCTTGTGATCTTCTGTTGTAGCCTTCGAAACCGCCAAAGAAGTAATAGGTTGGGTCAGAGGAGGTTGAGCAATTGTGCTTGTTGGTTGAACTGGGAGTGGGTTGGGTTCCACCAAATTTATCACTTCTGCTGGTAGGGCGGTGGTGGTGCGGGGACCAGAAACTGGGGCTGAAGTGAGCCTCTGTCTCATGATGCTTGCTTGCTCAATCTGAGCCTGAGCAACCTGCAGCAACAGAACCAACTATTCAGCCAACCAATACTGAAGTTCAAAGAGACATTAATTGGTAGAAAGCAAAAATACACATTATATCAAACCCAAAACCAACCAAATGAGACTCTTTATTGGTGAATACACAACAATAATAGAAAGTGATGGAACTTGAGATTTGTTATTATTGATAAGATTTTCTTGATTCTATCCACTACAAAATCTGACATTACCACTGGATATAACACCTCGCAACACAACTAGATACAGAATCATGGAGTAGCTTCAGGATAATGGCATGCTAATTATGTGACCAGCGGCTCAGGTGATATTAGAACAGATGTGGAAAGGGAGTCGGACAGCAAGAAGCCTGATGCCCATGAGTGTATTTAATTGGAACAGTATATCGTATCTTAACGTAGAGTCATCAACAATTTAGAAGAAAAAAAGGAATATAGAACAAAGTATTTATGCAAACAAAACATTTCAGAAGTATAAAAGAGGTTGCATATTCTATTTTATGAAAAAAAATGAAAATTAGGTTTTATCAATTTCAAGCTTCAGTAGAGTTTTTAAGTTTATTTCAGTTACTATTCTTTTTGTTTATGATTTTCCATCAAAATTTCCTCTCAAAATAAGAATAATCTTAATTTTCCAATTGAAACATCTCATCTTCTTAATTTCTTTGATTAACTTGTGTTTACTTAGCTAGTAATTTATGATATACACATAGGCACGTGTAGGTTGATAAAAACAAGAAAAATGATAATAAATAATAAATAAATAAAATGAAGTACATTGCCATAGTGAACATGTTGGCCTGTGTCTGATATTATCATAGTTGAGGGTGTCTCTCTTACCTATTAAAAAGTTAAGGCCAGAATTGTCTTACAAGATAAAGCATGGTCGCCAGTTGATGTGATTTTGTTCTCATTGGTCTTATATTGTTACCTAGTGCAGTATGGTTCTATTTTTTCTTCGTAAATCTAATGGAAATTTTACCTAACTGGCTACATAAGCTAATGGAAAATTTACCAAATTGGCTTACATAATTCACTAAAAGGGCCTGCTGTTGCAAGTGTTTTATATAATTAGGTAACTAAGGTCGTAAGTGTCATGTAGGATGGAAGAACGCATTATATATAGTATTTGTTGGAAAGTTTTTGGATAGAAAATTAAACGAAAGCATAGAGGGCAATCCATTTCCAGGCAGACCATCTTGACCTTTCAAAGAAAACTCATTTGCAACTTGTAGCTAACTTCCACCTAATGTCTTTCCACTTATTGTGCTGTGCACAGTCAATACATTAAGAAATTATTCTAGCCTAATACTCATGCACTATAACCAATAGACTTGACCTCAAAAATACAGAAATCTCTTAATTTACTGGTATCTGGCAATCCCAACAGATCTCCAGCATCCGCTGTCAAAAAGGATCATGTCATGTTGGCAGAAGACGATAGAAGTGGTAGATGTGTTTTATTCATGGTTGAGAAGTCTCGAGTAGAAAGAGAGTCTGAAAACAAAAGTCAGCTGAACAGTCCAAACCAGAAGGAAAGATAACAGGTCAGCCTTTTACTGATAGAACAAAGACATACAAGAAGTAGCTTCCCTTGAAGAATGGCCTGCCTGGGGGTGCTTGAACAAATTAAGGGGTCTCAGGAACATGTGGAAGACAAGAAGAGTTTTCCCAAATCATGTTTAGTAAGGTGCTTTTTAGGTGAGATGGGATTTATAGCTGCTTTAAATGCTTGGGTCAATCAGAATTGAGAGTAGTTACTGAAGTGAAGGTGAGGAAACTTCTAAATCTTTTTCTTTCCATGTTTTTGACTTTCAAAAGGAGGCCTACCGAATCTGATAAGGACATGGAGGCCTAGGTGGGACCCACACATGGGGTTAGTAGGGTCTAGTTGTGAAGACTATGGAAGTCTACAAGGGTAAATCAAGAGGAAGGAGTTTTGTTTCAATTTGGAGCGGATTTGGTGGAGTTCGGAGCAACTTGCCATTTTGGAGGCATGAGTGGGGCCCACTTTCTCTTAATTGTGGGGCCACATGTGTGCATGCTTACATGGAGGACAAGTGGTTGACCTTTATTTTCTATTTGAAAGAATTTTAGTAGGGTTTTATAGGGCTTTAATTTCAGTTTATGGTTATTTATGTTTGGAAGAATTAGGACATAGTGGGTATTATCATTTTTTATATTAGGCATAGTTATAAGCTAACCCTTAATAGGGTTTTATGTGAGAGAACTTAAATCACATGTTTGAGAAGGAGAGAAAATAGATATGGGCTAACGGATGGGGTTTTTTATGGGCTTATAAATCAGCTCCAACTATTGTAATTGAGACATGATGATGTGAGATAAATAAATAAAAAACAGTTTTGTTGCTGTTCTTGTCTCCCACAACTGGAAACTTTTCCTTCAAAATTTTTGTGTTGGATTGAAGGCTTAGGTTGGTGATTTCCTAAGTTGAGGTTGGTGATTTCCTCAAGGTACTCTCACTCTTCATATTTTATCTCCTTTATCCCTTCATCTTCTTATGTTTTCCTAAATTCTTCTTACTGTTTTCTGTTCCCTGCAACACCATTATTCTTTCCAACTTCTTAAATTCCCCATCAAATCCTACAGTTCACCTGAAGCAATCTGCTGGATTGGCTTATTATACCTTCTTTTTTGTTCTCCCTTCGAAACATAATATAAATCACTCCAAATCCTTGCGGCACCCTGTGAGCCATCATCTTATCAACGTCTGGTCCAACATCAGGGCCCTATTCTTAGTCCAAAGCATTGCCGTACTATACCCTGTAATCCCCCAGAAACCACCGCTTATTTGCTACTGTTTTGACCCTGGTTTAACACAATCCTATCACTCGTTCACTCCCATAAATATCACTCAATCAGTTCTGTTCTGCACCATTCAGATACTATCTTACAGCTTGTGGGAATCAACTATTATATGATAAATCTGCTGGTTCTCTATTGCTGCTTGTGTCTAGAACACACCACCTGTTTGATAAATTCCCTGAGGGAGTCTGGCAGTACTTACATTAATTCCTGGGTCTGTGTCACTGTTTTTTACCCCTATTTCAGCCAACAGCCCACTGGTATACCCCCTGTTTTATATCTAAAACCTATCCCAATAACAAGTTGCTGCCCTGTTTAGCTACAAACCTGAAATTGAACCCTACCTTGTGAAAGAATTCCTAAGTTCCTTTGGAGTGTGCTGCATCAGAATCCCTACCAAGCAAGAGGGGTACACGATTAACTTAGCTGCTATAACATATCTGGAATCCAAAGGCAGTGTGTTCATTACTTGGATGGAAGACCAGAACTAGATTGGTAAGGGCTTCCGCTATGACACTGTATCACTGGGAAACAGCAACAATGTGAGCTATTGGCAAATTTTGTGGAGGTTTTATTCAAGTCATTCACAAAACTACTCCCTCGAACAGGTTAGGATCCTTGATGCAGGAATTATCAATGGGAAATAAAACAGTAATAGAAAACTAATAAGACATAGGATTAGTTCAAAAAAGTTGATAGGCTGAACTAAAATTCAAATAACCAAGAAAAACAATATATTTTTTCTAAGAGATTAAGAGGTAAAATAAAATCAAATACTTTTTTTTCTCTAATCTGAAATTTTAAAGAAAAAAAATAGCAACTAATATGCAACAACAGCAGCCTTATCCCAACTATTTGGGGTCGGCCACATGAATCCTGTTCCACTATTCTACTCTATTTAGGGTCATAATTGTCGTTAAATAACAAGTTGCCATGTCTCTCCTTATACTTCAACCCAAGTCAATTTTGGCCTTCCTCTTGGCTCTTGTCCTTCTAGCGCCTTCAACTTGCATCACTGGTGCAGTCATTGGTCTTAGTTGCAGATGACCAAACCATTTAAGTTGATTTTCCCTCATCTTATTACCTATTGGTGCAACACCTAAGCTCCAGCGAATGGATTCATTCCTATGTCTATCCTTTCTAGTCTTGCCACTGATGCGGACAACATGAAATGGCTATCGTATGTACCCCATACAAAAGAGCAGATTCAAGACATGTATATTGTGTGGGTTATTTAGAGTAGTTTAGGGGATGTAGTAGCTGTGGATCAAGTTGGTTAGGGTATTTTAAGGTTGTTTCTGTTTTTAATTTTGGGTCACATTTGTAACAAGGCTTTTAAGCTATGGTTAATTTAGCGATTTAGGGTGATCCCATAACTTACTCTTAGCCCAAGTTTTATAAGCTCAAAACATTCCCTTTTGGTTAGATTTTGGTGTATTTAGAATGGTTATTCAGATACTTTTCAAAAGAGACCAAGATTGCGCACATCCGAGGTGATATGGCCATTACTAAAGGGGTACCAGCTAGTGACAAGAATAATGTTCTAAAAGTTTTAAGTTTAGTACAACAACAACAACAACAACAACAACAACAAACAGCCTTATCCCAACTATAAAAGTTTTAAGTTTAGTAAGTGTCCTAATTAGAATAGGATTTCTATTTTTTTTCTTTTTAATGTTTAAAAGCCTATATAAAGGGATGCACAACATATAATAGAGTAATTGATGAATTTGAAATAAAGAATTGGTTTTGTCAAACCCACGTGTGGTGGTGTTATCCTCTCTCTTCCCTTTCTTTGGGTGTAGCCATGGGCTCCCCTACTTCTTCTCTTACTCCCTCTTCTACCTTCTACTCGATACCTTCTTCCATTCTCTCTCTTTCTTTCTTCCATTCTCTTTTCGTCTTTCAATCATATTACAAGCTGCTGAGATTCTCTCTTCTAATCGTCTAAACCAAAGAAAATCAAGAAAGATGTTGAGATTCTCTCTTCTAATCGTCAAAACCAAAGAAAATCAAGAAAGATGCTGAGATTTTCTCTTCTAATCATCAAAACCAAAGAAAATCAAGAAAGAAGTGCAAGATTGGCGTGCTGATTTGAGATTTCAAGACAAGTTCTTGGGACAGATTTCAAGCAATCACAGACATCAATAGAAGAGTTGCTCTAGCTGATTTAGACAGGTTTTACCCTTCCTAATCTCCTTCTTTCTATTATTGAAACTCCATTAACAATTGATGTGGATATCCAAGCTGAAGTGGGGCCCACATGACATGTGGGTGGGGCCCACACATGTAATCCTTGTGGCAGCCAAGTGGGAGACATATGGAGCATCTTGGAGCTGATTTAATTAATTTTTTTG
>JAOXJP010107859.1:0-14196 GCA_025762735.1 Platanus orientalis | reverse complement strand
AAGTCCTACTACATGACCACTACATGTACTTACATTGTTTTGTGCATGGACATTGACAATACATAAGACCTAACACTATTAAGCTGATCATTGACCTGACCCTGGATGGCATGGAAGGGGTTTCTTGCCAGGATGGGAATGGATATGTGGGCCTCTAGGTCCCAATAAATGACCTTGTGGGAGTTCCCTTATCTGATATAGGAGATATAATGGATTATGATTATTCTAATAAGGAGGACCAACATTTCGTAGATGGTTTCGAGGAAGGGGAGGTGTCAGAAAATGAGTCTGATCTTGAGGATATTTGCGATGAACCAAGTTTTTTTGAATCTATAGGTTTTGATCAAGACAAGACAACTGTATCCATGCCTCCTTCAGTAATTGTAGAAGTTAGATAAGAAGATAACATTGATGATGTGGAAATAGCCTCGGATGTGGTTGCTGAACCCCAGCATCCTATTCCAGAAGTAGAGATGAAAGAAGTAATCTCTTCTCCTAAAGCCGAAAAGGCCCAAGATGAAGGAAATACTAGGGGTGAAATGGTGATGTCTGACATTAAACGCATCGTTAGTGACATTGTTATGACTATTGTCCCACCCTTTGTAGAGGAAAGTCATGAAGTTCGAGGAGAACCAATAATAGAAATGATCCCTAAAGAAAGATCAACTCATGGGGTAGTGACAAATGCTTTGACTTCACCCATACTGGGCATGAATCTTCCTGAAGTGCCTTCAGAGGGGGCTAAGGGAGTTCATGAGGATGTGTCCACACCCATGGAAGGTATGAATTTCCTATGTGTTTCCACATACTTTTCTTTGCTTTTTTTTCCTTGTGCTAACTCATCTTTTATGCTGACTCATCAAGGCATGCTGCTATTCTTCGATTCCCTTCTAAGGAGATCACAACTTTCTTATGAGCTTTTAGTTAGAAAAGTAGACAATAAGGCTCAGAACTGCTTGAACACCATAGAGGCTGAGAAAAGGGCTTTGGAGCAATAGTTAGACCAAATCTATGAGTCCATGGCCAATGTTGAGACTAAATTAGTAGTCTCTGAGGAGCAACTATCAAGGGTCTAGGCCTGGATTACTCATCTTACGGATGTTCAAAATGTGAAGGCCACATAGGGTGCTTCCCTTGAGCCAAGGATTGTCGAAGTTGCTTCCACTATTAATTACCCGCGCGAGGAATTTGTGGTTTGAGGTGACCAAGTGCGAGCTTCCTTAAGTGTAGAAGAAAACCTATGTAGCCAACTCCTTTTTGCAATCCTCAAGTGACCATGTAACTTTCTTTTAATGAATAAATAAACTTAAGACTTTTTGATATTGCTGGTGTCATTATTTTGTCTTCCCCACAATTTCTTTTTATGCAAAGTAGACACATGACACATGCATACATCTAAACTTTAATTATTTTTTTTACTTTGACTTGTCAAAGAGTTGCATGCAACCTTGATGTTTAACCATATAGTGGGTCAAATTCAGTTCATAGTGATATTATTGTCTAACCAGAAACTCAGTTTCCCCTAGGCTCCGCACCACTGGTTAATTGGTATTTCTCCTTTTGTGATACCTGATTTCAATAGTTCATGTGGAAATATAATAAAATGAGTTAGGACAATTTGTGTTGAAGAAATATTAATAGGGACTTCAGCCATACCCTAATATAGACTTCGTAATGGCTAAATGTAGTAGATTGATATAATATGAGTCAATTTCATTAAATATAGTTATTGACATTATAAGAGTTGGATTGGCATCATGTAGTATTTGACATTATGAGAGCCAATACCGAAATTTTTGACATTATCGGAGTCATGTATAGTGCCTGCGTTATTAGAGTTGAACAGAGTTGACACTATCAGGGTTTGACATTGTCAGAGTCAAGTATGGGTATTGACATTATCAAAGTCAAACATGGAATTGACATCATCAGAGTCATGCATAGTGTCTGACGTTATTAGAGTCAGAAAAGGTTGAAATTATCAAAGTCAAGTATTATCTTGATATTATCAGAGTTAAGCCATGGTAAGCAAGGCAATGTGTATATCTGCCATGTGTGCATTATAGTATGTCCTTTTGAGGGATAGCATAGCGGTATACTCTCTTAAATAAACAACAATGACCTATCTATATATATATCAAAGAGATAGTGTAAAGGTGTATCTCTTGAGGAAAAGGTGACTATCCAACCATTCATCCAGGCACCATTCCAAATGAAGAGGTTAGAATGTTACGATAAGAGAGGCGCATTGCCTTATATTCTTTTGCAATCTGCCTGTTAGTTTGAGCGTCATTATAGGGGTGGGTTTGAATCGCCTTGACAAAATAGGCATGGAGTTTCATTTTGCTCTTACATGAAGTCTATTCATGAAGTTCTGCAACTACCTCTATGTCTATAAATACCATGGCTCCCTTACCATTTCTCCCATTCCTTTCAGACTTTAGAGATTATATTGGTAAAGATGTTTTGCCTTAGACTTTTCTTATAAGAGTCATGATGTGAGGAGTATTCGTTAAGTGTACTCATCCCAGTTTTTGATTTTATATTTTGCAGGATATGGCTCCTAAAAGAAGATTAGGCAGTATTTCGGAGATTGGCGAGCCTTCTATTGCACCAAGGTCTTGAGTAAGGCGAGATGACCCTATTCTTGCTCTGGCCAAAGAGAAAGAAAATTTTGAGAGCCTTGCTCCTTTGTTCCATCTCGATATAGTCTTCTTTCTTTCCATTGTGTACTTGTACAATTTCTCCCCCCTTCTTTCAGCCATAGTGTCTTACCTATGCATATTTTTAGATGTGGTAGCAGACTTCTCTCCTAAAGAGTTGAAGGAGCAAGTGAATGAGGGTCGTAAAGAATGGGATGCACTAATCTGATGCCTTATTTCCCTTCCTGCGGAGGATGCTAACATGCTTACTGTCCATGGGGAGATTATGGGGACCATAGACCGTATCGAGGGTCGTTTGTAGAATACCGAGTTTAGGGACACTGTAGAGTATCTGTTTAACATCCTATCTGAGGTACCTGAGGAAAAAGATATGTTGATGTTGAAAGGGCCGAAGGATGTCATCCGTCAGTGCCTTCGGGAAGAGGAAATCAAGATGGCCGATCTGATGTCTCAGTAGGCTCAGGTATTGGAGGAACTTGTCCCATTGTCAGATGGTGCCGATGCTCTGTTAGCCTAGATTGAAGCTTTAAAAGAGCACTTCAATAAGGTGATGAATCGTATGGAAGCCCGTAAAAGATTTTTGGATCAGGAAAATAAGTCCATACGTCATGCCATCTACCTAATAGACCACTATAAGGCCGAGATATGGAGCTAGACCAATGATTTGGGTAATGAGCTTTCTGAGGATGCTACTATAGCTATAACTTGGCTCAGGTAGACGCTGATGTTGTGCACGGCATTTTAGAGGAGCATGTGAAGATACTACCAACTATTCATTAGAAGCTCCTTGACTTCATTTGACTGGAGAAGGTGTGGGAGGAGGTCGAAGATGGTGCAAGGCATGTTGCTGGGTGCCCATTGTTATGATGTTGGGGTCTCCACTGCTTTCTTTTTTTTTTGTATTGTATCTTGTAATGTGTCATGTATATGGCATTAAGACCAAAATTAATTTATGAAATATGCTATTTTCTTTGCTCATATTTTGGCTCTTTTTAATTAACTTACCCATAGTGTTGTGGTGTGTATTCCCCTCACCCCTGCGAGAAGTGTATCTTGAAGAAATATAACATAATGATATAGTTCTTGAGGGAAGAATATGAAGTTCGATGTAGTGTGGCTGCATCTATCTTAATATTAGCAAACTGTATACGTACCTTGGAACAAGATCAAGCCATATCATAGTTCGATTGTGGGATTTTGGGTATATTTGTGATTTTTTGTCCTAGGATTGTGGTTTGCTTAATTTTTGTATCTCATTGCCATTGCTGGTTTTCAATGAGATCAATGATCATTTGGGCTTACCATGATTGGATTCTTTTACTTGCAGTGCTGATATAGGTTTTCACCACGCCCTTCCATCACACTTTCTTTTTTCTCTTTTTTCCTTAATTTTGCATCCCACTACCATTGCTAGCTTTCAGTGAGATTGGCAATTTTTTTTTAATGATTGCAGTTGCATCTAAGATGTGGGGGAGCTTAGACTGCCTACGTACCTATTTTAAGGATCAAACTGATGTAGTTCTTTGAAAGTAACTAGCATTTAGGGATAGTATTTCTTTAATAATCTGGCATTGGTAATTGGAAGTATTTGGTTGCCCTCAACATCTTTGAGTAGATAGGTGCCACGAGGATAAGCTTTCTCAACGGTGTATGGACCATCCCACTTAAAAGAGAATTTTCCTTCCCTTTATTCCAATCAAGCAACGATCTAGTGAGGAGTAAAAGTTTATCATTTGTGAAGGGACAAAGTGTAATTTTCTTATAATAAGCCCTTACCATACGGGCTTGATATAATTCCAAGTTTTGTTGAGTGGTGAGCCTAGATTGATCAAGGATTTCAACCTCTAAAAGGCAAATTTTAGCAGCATTTGCATCAGATAAGCCTTCTTGTATTATGACTCATAGAGAGGGAACTTAGATCTCCATTGGTAGCACAATCTCTGCCCCAAACATTAGGAATATAGAGTCAATTGTGTTGGGCTGCGAAATATAGTCTGGTATACCCATAGTGCTTCAGGTAGGCATTCATGCCAATCCTTTTTAAGTTTGGATACCATCTTCTTTATGATCTTATAGAAAGTCTTGTTAAAGGCTTTTTCTAAGCCATTATCCTACGGGTAGTATCATGAGGAATGCTCCAGTTCGATATTGTACTTTTTCATGAGCTGGTACATGGGTGAGCTAATAAGCGGTTGCCCATTATCTATGATGATTTGATCAGGAACTCCAAACTGGTAGATGAGATAGACTTTAATGAACCATACTACATCGGATGCTTTAATTTCATGCAAACCCATGGCCTCAACCCATTTAGAGAAGTAATCTATCATGAAAAGGGTGTAGCGGTGTCCCTTTGCAGAGGTTGAAGTGATTTGTCTCACAATATCCACGCACCACTTAGAGGACGACCAAGAACATGATGTAGTATGTAACGGTTCCACAGGTAGATGACTATAGTCATTGTGTAATTGGCATACATGGCAATGTTTGGCATATTCAATGTAATCAATGACGATGGTTGGATAATAATATCCCAACCTCTTTAATTGATGTTGAAGCTTTGGCCCACTTTGGTGTCCTCCACATACGTTGACATGGACCTCATTCATTACTCTGCTTGCTTCCTTATTGACAAGCATCATAGTAGGATTTCTTCTAACGAACTATTGTATAACTAATTGTCCTATAGAGTAAATCATGGACCGCAATGGTGCATCTCTACACATTTGACAAGATTTGCAGGCTCTCTCTTGTCTAGGAGGTCTTGAATAAGAGGCATGCACCATTCATCATTGGATGCTTCTATTTCATTGTTTTCTTGAACTGGTTCTTATGTTTCTTGCAATTCAACAGTACAGGTGAAGGTATCGTCCTCATTTATGCTAAAAAGTGGGGATATAACCCGTCTTTCACCAATATGAATGGTACGATAATTATCCCTTAGATGTGTCAAAGATGTGGCTAGACTAGTAAGTGCATCAGCTTACCCACTATGACCCCTTTCGACATGTTGTATCCATAGTCGATGAAATAATTTAGCTAAATCCTTGGCCTTTTGAAAGTAAGGTGTGAGGCTCGGCTTCTTGATGTGATAAAAACCATCCATCTAATGGATTACAAGTTCCAAATCACCGTAGACCATGAGATCGTTAACGGGGATTTCTAGAGCTAACTGAAGTCCTGCTATAAGAGCCTCATATGTGGTTTCATTGTTTGAGTGACCCTCAATTAAAGTAAGTGAGTGCATAATGATGCCATTATTGGGAGTGATGAACATAATGCCGATCCCTGAAGATTTATCTGTATTATCTCCTAGGGCAATTATTGGTCCTCGAGATGCACCATTAAAGTACATTTCCCACTCTTTCTTTATGTTCATCTGCATAACATCTTCATTTAAGAGATCGAGCTATAAAGGATAACCATCTAGTATTGGGTGTGCGATAAGGAAGTCTGTAAGAGCTTATCCCTTTACTGCATGTTGTAGAATATAATGGATGTCGAATTCAAAGAGAAGGACAATCCACTTGGCAATGCACCCTTGAATAAAAGGATGACTCATGATGTATTTCAGTGGATCTGCTCTATAAATCAAATGTACCATTGTGGTAAGCATGAAGTGTTTTAGCTACTGTAGTGCAAAGATGAGGGCCAAACAAATCTTCTCGATGGTGGAATAATTCAATTCAACTCTTACCATGGTTCAGTTGAGATAATATAATGCATGCTATTTTCCTTCTACATTATGTTGGGCGAGGAGGGCACCAAGGGAAGAATCCATAGATGTAATATATAACAACAAAGATTTCCCTGGAGAGGGACTCATGAAGACCAACGGATTTAACAAGTACTATTTGAAGTTGTCAAAAGCATTCTAACAAGCTTGGTCCCACACAAAGGGAACTCCCTTCTTCATTACTTTAAAAAAGGGTTAACACCACTCAGAGAGATTAGAGATGGATCTTCTAATATATGCTAGTCTCCCTTGAAGTTTTTTAAGTTTAGTGATGTTTTGCGGTGTTGACATGTCTACTATAATGGTGATTTTATTGGGATCTATTTAGATGCTCTTGTGTCGGACAATAAGCCTGAGGAAACACCAAAAATGCATTCAAGAGGATTCATCTTCAAGCTGTAGAGACGGAGCCTTTGAAAAACCGGTCCAAATCAGCAATGTGATCTTGTCTGAGTTTAGATTTGATGACTAAGTCATCAACATAACATTTAACCATATCATGTAAGAGATCTTCAAATATATAGGTCATTGTCATCTAGTAGGTGGCGCTAGTGTTCTTTAACCTAAAAGGCATAACCCTATAACAAAATATTCCTTTCAATGTATGGAATGCTGTAGCTTCTTCATTTTTCAGTGCCATTTAGATCTTATTATATCCTAAGTACTTGTACATGAAAGAGAGGGCTTCATAGCCTATAGTGGCATCGACCAATAGTTCGGTGAGAGGTAATGAGAAATCATATTTTGGGAAGGCATTATTAATATCCCTATAATTAATGAACACTCTGATATAGACATTCTTCTTTTGTACAGGCATGATATTGGTGAGTCACTTTGGATATCTAACCTCTCGTATAAACCGTGCCTTGTAGAGCTTGTCTACTTCCCCTTCTATTTGATTAGCGATGTCATGCTTAGGCTTTCTCAGATGTTGCTTGATGGGACGTTGAAAAGGATCGATGGAGAGCTAATGAACTGTCACATTAGGGTCTAACCCTAGCATCTTAGAATAGTTTCATGCGAATACATCACGGTTTTCTTTAAGAAATTCATAGTAGTGTGCTTATTCTTTAGGGGAAAGATGAGCACTAATAAAAGTAGGTTGGGGATCTTCATTGGCCCCAAGTTTATCTCAATCAAGTAATCAACTGTTGCTTGACCCCCATCTTCAAGTTCCGAAGGTGCAGGCATGACTTGCTCCATAACAAAGTCTTTAGAGGATTGTGTTGGTTTTTCTATAAATAGACATTCTAGGGTGGAATCATCAAAGGAATCATCCCCTAACACTGTGATCATTATGAAGAGACTTTTAGCTTGGTGGGCTACCGTCCTAAGTCTCTTGTATCCTCTTTATTCTTTGAGTGAAGAACCAGCCAATTGAAATCTTGAGTCAAGACTTCTTTGCCTTTAAATGAAACTTTCCATTCCCCTTGTTTGTCAAAACCACAACTTTTAAATAACTCTAGAGATAATTTTGTATTTGGCAACAAATCATGTGGATCTTTTATCTCTCTTTGTAATGCAATGCTTGATCCCGCCTCTGATTGAAAGGGGCCTTCGGGTATAAAGATAGTGGGTGATCGATAAGGGTCAATCATTGATCCTGATAATTGAGCCAAGGAGAGAACAAAATCCGGTGCTGCAATGTCGAGCAGCAATTTAGGTTTGTCCTTAGCAGCCTTAGTTGCATGTCACACTTTTATCTTTCAAGGTCTTTTATTGTTACTGTCATCACTAAACGAGATGTTTTATGATGCTATTTGTGGTTCAATTTTTTGGTAGTATCTAACATAGGAGAAATAACATCTACTACTTGAAACAGGTTGTCATCGGTCACAATAGTGCCCTGAGTATCTTGCCAATGATACTTAATATATTGATGGAAGGTAGAGGGGATGACTTGATACTTATGCATCCATGGTCTCCCTATGAGTGCATTATAAGCGGTGTCCACGTCAATGATGAAGTAGGGTGTCCAATCTTCTATGTGCCTGAATTTAGTTTTTGACCTGATGGAGTTGAGGAGATGTTTTCATTCTAATTGAAACCCAAAATGATAAGTGTTGATGCAATAGGATCATTTGTAAAATCCATGGGCAAAGGTGTGAAAGAAGCTCCAACAGTCAAGCTTTGAAGACAAAGACTCAAGTAGGCCCCAACACCCAAGAAGGTAAACACATGCATGTAGTTTCATAGGGTTCATGTAGTATGACCCAAGATGTTCCCTCACACATGGTTGAACACTCCCAAAATGATCCCAAGAGGATGTAGACCCCCCAAGTATCACAAAATAGTGAAGAAGTAAAATTCACTGTTCGTGATTGATCACAGACCCCATGATCGATCCTGAATCAGAGATATGGAGAATTCACTATTTGTGATTAATCACAAACCCTATGATTGATCACAAATAGAGATTTGGGCCACCCTAAGACTAGGCCTCTTCTCCCCGATCGATCATAGACATGGGTCCTAAAGACCCCATGATCAATCACGGCTGAGTGTTTTGGAAGTCTGCCAAAACTCTATTTTTGAATGGATAACTATTTTCTCTTACCTGTTTGAAAAGATTCTAATCTAAGGATTATGAGCCTTTTCCATCCTTTATAAAAGAAAAAGTTTTCCTTTAGGGAAAGACACTTTAAGCATTCAAAAGGGTGTTATTTTATTTGCTAAAAAGAGCCTCCAAGGGTGAAAAACCCTCTTCCTCCATTGCTTGATCTCTAAGCTTAAAAGTTTCCTAAGAAAATCTCTCTTGGTTCCCTCTCAGCTCAACTTAGCTAGAATCTATTTAAGAGGTGTGATTTGGGTTATCCCTTGTGAAAACCCATTTATGGTTGACCTAGCTCAAGAAGCTCTAGTGCCATAGCTTGAAGAAGAAGTGGATGTATAAGGTAAACTAGCTCAACAAGGAGCACTCCCACATGTGATAAGAACAACAACATCAACCAACTTAGTGGTAATATTTGCTATTCACTTTGCATTCATTTGCATATTCATTCATCCTCTATTGTTTTGCTTCCACTAGAGACACTGGAAGCTTTATTATCTCCGTCGGAGACATCGGAAGTAGTACACACTTGCCAGAGACACCGAGTGTTATTGTGTAGCTTGCTTGTAAGCAAGTAGTTAGGTTTTGCATATTAACTTTGGTTGTATGTGACAATCTAAATGAAATATACATAATCTAGGTAGTGACTTTTAGAAGAATGGATGTAGGCTTCTGTGTTGAACCATTATAAATCTTGTGTTGTGGAATGAGTGTGTGACTTCTTATCTCTCTATTTGTGCTCATATCTAATATTGCTGAGTGCGTGTTTGTTTAAATACTTGAGTAAGCACATTGTTGGACACACTCACTTTGATTAATTTTAAGAAGATTAAAATCAATCCTAACATTGGAAAGAAATGGTAGAATAATTTTAATATCCTATTCACCCCTTTTAGGATAACTTTATAGACATTGTAATTAGTATCAGAGCCAAGGTTACTTACATAGGGCTCAACAACCCAAGTAAGATCCAAGCAAAAATCCTAGATGGCTAGAGAAAATAGTGGTATGTCCATTAGCACACCTCTATTTTTCAATGGAAGCAATCATGGTTATTGTAAATCTTGTATGAAGATTTTTCTCAATGCATATGATCCTAAGGTTTAGAATGCAATAGTCGATGGCTATACATAACCAACTAAACCCCGAAGTGAGTGGGCCCCTACTGAGGCTAAAGCTCACAAGTTCAACTTTAGGGTCTTGAATGTCATAGCAAGTGGTTTAGCCCCTGATGAGTTTAGGAGGATAGCTCATCTAAAAATGGTAAATGAAGCATGAAAACTTATCTAAGTTACCCATGAGGGTACAAGTACTGTAAAGATGTCCAAGCTTCAAATGTACACAACAAAACTTGAAGCTCTTAGGATGAAGGATGACGAAGAAATCTCCTAGTTCAATGCCAAGCTATCCAGCTTGGTAAATGTCATGAGGAGTCTAGGTGAGAATATTTTGGAATCCAAAGTCGTTTGGAAGGTGCTTAGGTCACCCTCTAAATGGTTTAGACCCAAAGTGATAGCCATAGAGGAAAGTAAAGACCTAGAGACCATGAAATTAGAGGAGTTGATTGGTTCCCTTCAAATGTTTGAAGCGACAATCAAATAACCTACCAAGAAGAAGGGAATTTCCCTCAAAGTAGAAGAACCAACCGAATCTATAAAGTTCCTCATAAGAAGATCATAGAAGTAGAAACATCTATACCCTTAAGAGCTACTCTACATGGACTTGGCTAGTCTAACTAGAACGAAGAGTCTAGGTGGTAAGAGATACTTCATGGTCGCGGTTGATGATTTCTCAAGATTTACTTGTGTAGCATCTCTACAAGAGAAATTCAAAGACTTAAATGAATTCTTAAACATTTACAAAAGAATTCAAGTGGAGAAGGAATTGACCATCAAGTGCATAAGAAGCTGTAAATGTAATGTGTTGTAAATTCCATGAACTGAAAAATACATGTATTGTATAGACTAGGTCATGAGTGGTGCCATGTTAGAGTCTAGGAGGATTTTAGGTCTACAGTCGCGAATAAACTAGTCAAAGCACCTTATTACAGCCCAAATACACCATTTCAGGCTAAACCCTAATCTCTCACAAAAGCATCAACAGGACTTTAAGGGTCTACATTTAAAAACTCTATCCATGTCATCAGCAAGTTTTTCAGCCTCTATAAGTCTTTTTCAGTATAGCATCATAGGTGAAAAAATTACCATTTTGCCCTTTTACCTTCAAAATCACCTAACTCACTATCTACCATTCAGATCACTGAATTTCTCTCACCTGTATAAGCCTTCTTACGGTGAAGCGTCACAGGTGAAGAATTCTCATTTTCACTTTTTTCTACCCATAAGTAAAAAATTACCATTTTACCCTTTTCACCTTAGAGAATTTACACCTAGACCCTTAAAGGATCGCTGAAGCTTCTCCCGTTATCCGAGTGGTGTAATTGCAGATTCTATACATCCTTGAGTCTCTTGGTTCTAAGAAACTCATCTTAGAACAGATATTGCTAGAAATTGGCAATAACCAATTTCTCAACTTATGATGACCCTAACCAAGAAATGACCCTTGAAAAAGCTCTCAAAGATTCATCTTATCTCCGAATCTAGAAAGGTTGATTGCCATATTTTGGCCTTGACCTTAGCTTCAAATCTTCAAGTCTGAGAAAAGGATTTCAAAAAATTGAACCTCTGTAAAATCTTAAATCTTCCTTAAGATGTCAAAAAGCTATTTAGCTACATTTTGCTCATATGGAGCCAGAATGTTCTCCAAACCTCCAAATCAAGATCAGCCGGTGTCCATCTCTCTGGAATCGTGGGGCCTTCAAAAAACTGCCTAAGGAATGTGAAACTTATCTGCTCAGATTCCTTCAAATATTCTAAAAAGAGCAATATTTCAAGTCTAAAAATTAGGTGTTCAACTGACTCTCGGATGTTCACCCAATTTAGAAATTCAGTCTGTCAGTGGCCACCCTGCAATAAATTCAGGGCCTCTAAACTATCAAATTTGTATTGGATTACAAAAATCTTGTAACCCAAGCTAAGATAAAGTTTTTTTTTTGTCTGTATTTGGCACGTGGAATGCCCTAAAAAATTCTCCCAAACTTAGAATGTAGCAAGGTCGGTCCATTTTCTCAGTTTCACCCCTGCCCTCAAAAGATCATTTCACCAACTCGAACATCAAAGAATGCTCGACAGCTCAATTCCACCAGTCTCCAAGCAACTATAGAAAATCAATATCTCTAGGTGACCCAGCTTCAAAAATCTCTCGATAACACCAAAAAATATGATGATTAGTCTCTCAACTCCTATAGCTCTAAGAATCCTCAAACTTCAAATCCCCCAAATATGGTCAATGACGGAAATCTACAGAAAAACCAATAGCATCTTTAGTCTAAAGTTCTCTAACTACCTGAAAAAGGGTTTTCGACCCAGTTTTTTGCTTGGGCATCGTAATTCAGCATAGTCAGAGGCTATAGCTCACCTGGACCAGGCACCATCTTTCACCTGACAATTTTTAGGATCAATTTTACCATTTTGCCCTTTTAAAGTACATATAAAAGCTTTTCAAGTAAAAAACCTTGATTTCACCCCTTGCCATTATCGTAATTTGGTTTTGACTGGTCTAGCGTGACCTAAATATCCGCAACTTGGAAAAGGACATTGAGTTTGCTGACTTCTGAGCTTGAGAACTCATGAGGCTTGACGACACAGAGAGGGTTCAAAAACCCTAAAAGCATTAAATATCCATTAATGAGCTAAGACTTTTCAAACTTAGCTCATTAATGGCATTTAATGCATTCGCACCTTATGCCTAAATTTAGCAACCCGTGGATTGGAATTTTCCAATGTGCACCCTCACCCCTCACCCTTAAATCTAAGTGTTGACTTTCAAATGCCTAGAGCCCCACCACGGTCCCCCCAATTGACATCTTGATGCCTCCCATTAAAATTTGTAACCTATCACATTCCACTAAAAGGCATCTTCAATACCCCTTTTTCCACCTCACCTATCCAAGTGAACAAACACTTTCTCATCTCCACCCTCCACCTAATCAACCCAAGTTAATCCCAGCTTCTCCATCTACCATGTCACCAAGCACAAATCTCCTAATCCTAGCCACTCATTTCAAACCCATCCTAGCTCTCCACCTCATTTTAGCTAACCTATTCTCCACCCTTTATCTAAATATCTTTAGATTAAATCCTAACCCTCCACCACACCAAAATTCACAACAGGTTGGTAACAAAAACTCTAGATAAAAAAGAGAAAAGGAAGAAGAAAAAGAAGAAAAAGAAGAACTTATTCAAACCCTAGGTCACTTGGACCCAAGGTATGCCTAAACCCTTTGAATTTCATGTCTATTTTCATTCATATGCTCAATCCCTATGCTGTTATGCTATCCAAGTCATGCTAAGTTAGCTACTCCAATTCAAGTTACATGTAAAGGCTCTATAGCCTTTGTTTGCCTATATTTTTTAGTAGGTTTAGTATAGAATTTATTGTGAATTTTGTACTAACTTGTTGGAGCTCAAATTATAGTATGTTATACTAGATTCATATTCCAACTACCCTATATAATTTCATAATTTTTAAGATGAGCCCCCCAAACAGACCGCAAAATTTGGGTCTTTTGTAACCTAGTTTAGCCTAATATTTGGGAATTTTAGTTTGATTTTTGTGTGCATGATCGAAGGCTAAATTTTGGATATGTTGTTCCCCTATCAGTTTTCTATCTCCATGCTTAATTCTATATTTTTCTCAAACCCTAAGGGCTCTAAACTCGAGAATCCAGTTGTTGGATTTTCTCCCAATAACTAATGCCTAAATTTTACATAATTAAAATTTAGGCATTGAACAAATAGACGTTAAGAGAAAGAATAGGCGTTGAGATCTTGGACCCACCCCAGGGAGCCCTAATCTTCTCTAGGCCTATCCCATGGTTATCCTAACCTTTGAGATCCAATCCTGTGTGAGAGCACCTCTATGGCCCCTTATTTCTCTCCCAATGCCTGAATTTAATTTTAGGCATTAGAGTGGATTTCAAGCATTAAGCCTAGATTAAAAATCATGTTTTATCAAATTCATTAAGTGTGTATGCAACCTAGGTGTAGTGCAAAGACCTAGGAGAAACCCTACCCCTCTAGGCCCCACCTGTGTGGCCCAAACCCAAAGTTGGTTGCTGACCCCAGCACCCAATGCCTAAATTTTTTCTAAATTAAATTTAAGCGTTGAACATTCAGACGTCGGAT